>JAJONR010003830.1:0-75953 GCA_029582245.1 Solanum etuberosum
GATTTTTCTTTTTGTAGTTAAATAATACTTTTAGCGACGAAGCACTAAATCGTATTTGTATACTTTTAGCGACACAAATTTAGTGACGACTGAATGACAAATTATTTTTCGTCTCACAAGATTTTTAGTGACAAAATATGATTTATAAATAACGAAATTATTTGTCCCTGATAATCGATTTTGTTGTAGTGTTTGGACCCTTACTTAGGCTACTAGGTTCCAAGGTGTTACATTATCTCCCCCTTGGGAACATTCGTCCTCGAATGGAATTCTAGACACCTCTTGAAAGTAATGACTCAGTACAAGCAGTCCATCATACATGCAATCTCATCTAAATGCACAATTCAAGGAGGAAACATCCATTCAAAGCTAAACATACTCAATGCACTATAAATACGGTAGGAACTAGACCTAGCAATCCAATATGCATGAAATTTCGAGAATTCTCACATCCAAGGAGGAACTACCATCTCCAAGCTAAAAGTATGCTCAACACAATCTCATGGAGCCTATATGCAATTCGTTCTCAAAAAGCATAGCTAAAGCATGTTCGACAATTCATCTAATGAAGTCTATGGCAACTCATACTCAATGCACAACATGAGGAAAATCAATCATGTAAACTCATTTTCTCTCAAAATACAAGCTTTTCATGAACATGCACAAAATTAGGAAATCATGGGAACATCTCAACACATGACACCAAAACAAAGAGCAAAACCATGAGGAACTCATTACCTCAAGCTAGAGTAGGAGTAGAAGGAAAAATATGAGGATATCGGGACATCATATCGGCCTCGGCCTCCCAAGTAGCACCCTCAACTAAATGATTCCTCCATAATGCTTTCACAGAAGAAACTTCCTTGTTTCTCAATTTGTTAACTTGCCGGTCCAAAATCTCAACAGGAACTTCCTCATAAGAAAGATTTTCATCAACCCCCAAACCTTCTAAGGGAACTATAGATGTCAGATCTCCAACACACTTTTTCAACATAGAGACATGGAAAACCGGATGCATCGATGCCAAATCATTAGGCAACTCTAACTCATAAGCAACCTTGCCAACACATCTCACAATTTGATATGGGCCTACATAATGGGGACTAAGCTTTCCTTTCTTCCCAAATCTGATTATACCCTTCATGGGTGAGATTTCTAAGTAAACCCAATCATGAACATCAAACTCAAGATATCTTCTTCTAATATCGGCATAAGACTTTTGTCGACTTTGTGCGATTCTCAACCTTTTTCTAATAAGTCGTACTCTATAGCCTCATGAACTAACTCGGGTACTATCAAGGCAACTCAACTATAAAGTCCATATTCAACTCTTCCCACTTAAAAGTAGGAATACTAATGTCTTGGGATAAACCTCCTAGTTTCTGACAAGATTTGTTCCCTCAAGTCATTGACATTCGTAACACACAAACGACATCTGTACCTAAGCATACTATCTTCCCCTTGGGAGAAAGTCTCAATAGACTTTCCAAGTACTGCTTTTTTCAATTCTACTAAGGTCGGATCAAGACATTGCTTAACTTTCACATCTAACACAAAGGACGATTCAGAACCATCTTAAATCATAACACTACCCTTGGTAGAGTCTGCTACTGAACATATCAATGTATTGTCTAAACACCCTATTCATCAAATCTATAAATGCCGCTAGATCATTAGTCAATTGAAACGACATCACCAAAAACTCAAAATTACCATATCGGGTTCTAAAAGCCATTTTCAGAATATCATCATCTTTCACTCTCATTTGGTGATAATCTGACCAAAGGTCAATCTTACAAAAGTAACTATCTCTTTAGAGTTGGTCAACACTGAAATCTATTTCCCACACCCTAACTAGGTGGTACATGCAACCCTTAGAAATTATCTTTCTAGCTTTAAGACAAGAGATAAACTAACTCTTAGGCACATAATTTCCCCCCTTCCAATCTAGGATAGGCTCATTCAGAATACAAAATCTGACTACACGGGTTCTACGATCAATAGAAGCATAACAAGAGAGCAACCAATCCATACTTAGAATAACATCAAAATCTAGCATATCTAGCTCTACCAAATCAACAAGAGTGACTCTATATGATAAGGAAATGGGACACTTTCTATAGACCCTCTTATCCATCACAGAATCACGTACGAGAGTAGAGACAGAAAAAGGATCTAACAACACATCAGGGAGCACATCAAATCTCATAGCCACATATGGCGTCACAAAAGACAAAGTAGCACCTTGATCAAATAAAGCATAAACATCAAGTTGGAAAACTTTCAACATACCGGTAACCACATCGGAAGAACTCTCTTGTTCACCACGAGTCTGAAGTGCATAAAACCTATTTTGCTTGGGAGCACTAGTACCCAAACATCTTGGACCGGATGAAGGATTGGGTTGAGCCCTACGACGACTATCTCCCTCATTCTTAGCAACTGAAGTACAATGCCTTATCTTGTGATCCGTCTTATCACAACAAAAACAAACATTGGAACTCGCTAGACATTCGCCCGCATACTTTCTTCCACACCTACCACAATCTTGCAATAAAACCCCACTACCTTCTCCTTGAGGATTAGGGTTAGACACCCTCTCTTGGTTGAACCTTGGAGCATTAAAATAACCTTTCTCAGAAAACCTTTGTCAATACCTAGGACGACCATGTCCATCAGACCTATCATGAGAGAAATTACCATCACTGGTTCTAGACCTGTTGTTCACCCTAGCCCTTGCCTTAAGTTTCTCCTCTTCAATCTATTGGGCATGAGTCATAAGACGAGCAATATCCATGTCATGGACTAGCATAGCCGTATGACACTCTTTCACTACCGATTCGGACACACCCGAAATGAACATACTCATCCTTACCCTAGAGTCGGCAACTATAGAAGGAGCATATTTCGATAATTGACTAAACCTCAAATCATATTCCTTCACACTCATATTTCCTTGTCGAAGATTAATGAACTCAAGCACTTTTTACTCTCTCATCTCAAGAGGAAAGAACCTATCAAGAAAAGCAGACTTGAACCTTTCCCATTCTAAGGGACCCACATCTACCGGTCTTGCTTCCTTCTATTGGTTGATTCAAATTTGAGCAATCCCCTTAAGTTGATAAGAGGCCAATTCCGCCTTTTCCACAGGAGTCACTCCCACAATAGAAAAAATCTTGTAAACCTCATCAATGAACTCTTAATGATCTTCCTCAACCTTAGAACCATAGAATTCCGGAGGGTTCAACTTAGTGAAGTCCCTCACTCTAGACGCCGCCGTACCTACATTTGGGTTCACGTGGTTCACAACCTCCCTATTTGCTTGGGCCATCACGGCTTGAGCCAACACTTGAAAAGCCGTCCTAAACTCTGCATTAGTCACTTGCTCGGCCAAAGGGTCGACCGGAACTTGAGGAGCTTGAGGAGGAGCTCCTTGATCAATATCTTCTCCCTCAGTCCTTCTAGAAAAAGCTCTTCGAGTACTCATGTCCTGTAGACCATCGGATAAGGATTAAGAGAAGGATCCTATAGAGTTAAACTCTATCACACGACTTAAAGTAATGAAGAAGTTAAGTTTCCTAAACATCTTGTAGCCTCTCATTCATAAATGTGGTGTGCTTCACACTCATGAACAAGACCCTACTAGACGCGATTTTGAGACATCCTAGAACCTTTCTAAACCTTTTGCTCTGATTACCAAGTTTGTCACGACCCAGGGGTATACCCTAGACGTAACATGGCATATAAGACCCCGAGAAGCCTCATATAAGCCACTTAGCTTTCATAGTCAAGATAATAGAAATGCGGTAAAATTTAAAACCATTTTCAACACAATCAAAGTTTTATAAAACGAAGAGGCAGTCTCATACAACTTGTCTCAAAACCATCTGATACAAAAATTCTTGGGACATAGCCCATACAATAATTTTCAAAACATAAAATGAAGGACATAAGTAAATGGTGGTAAAATCCTTGAATGCTATGAGGACTCACCAATCTTCAATTCTTACCTCTACTAAGATCCTAGCCACGGGGATGAGAGTCGGGAACGCCGAACCCTACATTTTGATAAGAACTGTAGGCAAGAGTATGTGTTAGTACAAGAATGTACTAAATATGATATCTTGCTTAAACATCAACATAAAAATAAGAGTTAGACAATGTAAGTCATAAGCATAATCAATGCATAAGATAGATCATCATCACATAAAATAAATACTTCTCAAGTAACCTCAAAGCATACTTAGCTAAGACATGGATGGTATTTAACTTTCCGCGCTTCATACTTATGAACGACTTAGTATTTGAGGTATTCTACTTGTTGTTTACCTTTCATTTAGTTAAATTGATAAAAGTAGTGGGTTGGCTGACCTATTAGATGGGAACATAGGTGCCATCACGACATGTGAAATTTGGGTCGAGACAATTTGGTATCAGAGCCCTAGGTTCATCGGTCTCATAAATACCAGAGCAATGCCTAGTATAATTTTATGGATCAGTATGATAGCACCCATAATAATTTTTGAGAGGCTATAGGACAGTTAGGAAACTTCTATTCTTTCATTACTTATCGTGCGCCCTTGACTTTCTTGAAATTCTAATTTTATTGTCTCATTCTCTCACAATGATGAGGATTCATGCATTCGTGATCAAAGATAGAGAGCTTGTACCCGCACCTACTGCTAGGTTTTTTAAATGAGATTCAAGGATTAGGTCAAGTTAGAAATAGGCCTACTATTACCGTTGATGACTAGAAAGTGTTCGAAGGGGTTAGGATGATAAATCCTCTAACCTATACTATTACTTCAGTGAGAAAGCATATGAATTTATATCGCTTGTTATGAGGGGTTGCATAATCTTTGATTAGTGGAGTCCGATAGAGTTAACTATAGATCATTTTATAATATTGGCCCTATCAAGTAATGGTGGAGATATTACATTAATAGTATGTCAATTGAATCATCTTCACTCTCATGGACTCAATTTACTTAGGTGGTTTGTTCCACACAATGAGAGGTAGTGTAAGAGGGCTGAATTTGAGGGTTTGCAACAAGAGGATATGTTAGTCACCAAATATAAGGTTAAATTTCATGCCTTTTCTAGTTATGCTTCAATGCAACTTCCTATTGAGGCTGAGAGAGTGAGAATGTTTCTCAAAGAGTTGATTATTTTTATTCGCAGGGGAGTTTCTCAAGTTGTTGCTTTTGATGTTCAATTTCAGAAAGTGATAGATGTTTCCAAAGATTTAGAGACGATTTGATGTGAGGGATTTGAGCAGTGTGAGGGGGAAAAGGGTTTCTCATTCGAGTTAGATATTGTATGTAAGTCACTTTATTTGCCTTTACATCTTTCTACTTCTATTAGATATTTCATAGTGGTAGATAGAGTATATCGATCGTATATAGTTACTTTGAACAGATATAATACTCAAGTAGGTTTGAAGGTCTTATATGTGATGGATTTTTTATGTTATTCTTGTAATATATTAGTTATCTCCTTATCACCCGATTTTGAATTTTTATGCTAGGAAAATTACATTATCTATGCTTGGTATTCCTAAAGATGTGTGGAGAGATTTTATTAGTCATAGTTCAAAAAGAGTTATATCATTTATTAAGGCTCTTCGCTTAGTAAAGAAAGGATATTTGGCTTACTTGGCGCGTATTCGAGATTCTAGTGTGAAGACTCCTATGCTTGAGTCTCTTCCGGTGGTGAGTAGTTTTTAGAGGTATTTCCGAAGGACCTACCAGGTCTTCCACCAGATCATGCTATTGATTTTGTATTGACTTAGAACAAGGTACTTAGCCAATTTCCATTCCTCCTTATGGCATATAACATTTGAATTGAATAAGTTGAGGAAGCAGTTATGTGATTTGTTGAGCAAGGGGTTCATTGGCTGAGTGTATTTCCTTGGGGTGCTCTAGTGTTATTTATGAATAAGGATGGATTTATACGTAGGTGTATTGACTATCGACAGTTGAACAAGGTTACCATCAGAAATAAGTACTCGATACCTCGTATTGATGATTTATGTGATCATCTTTAGGGTGTTTTAGGTATCTCAAAATTCACAAGAGATCCAATTATCAACAGATGAAGGTTAGGACAAAGGATAATCCTAAGACAGCTTTCCAGACACGTTATGGTCATTATGATTTTCTAGTGATGTCTTTTAGGATGACTAATGCACCAATAATTTTTATGGACATGATATATAGGGTGTTCAGAACGTACTTGGATTTTTTTTTATTGTTTTCATAGATGATATATTAATATACTCTCGTAGTAAGGTAGAGCACGTGCATCATTGGTATACTGTGTTCGAAATTTTTAAGGAAAGAAAGCTCTTTGTGATGTTCTTAAAGTGTGAGTTTTGGCTTTGCTCGATAGAATTCTAGGGACATGTAGTGTCTAAAAAGAGTATTATGATGGATCCTAAGAAGGTTAAGTCAGTTGAGGATTGGGTCAGACCCGCTTCAGTAATTGAGATTCAGAGTTCCCTAGGCCTTACAAGTTATTGTCGACACTTTGGAAATGGGTTGTCATCCATTGCATCCTCATTAACTAGATTTACCTAGAAGGAAGTGGTTTTCTATTCTGATGAGTGTGAGGTGAGTTTTCAAAAGCTTAAGACTATATTGGTTACACCTCTAATTTTTACACTACTCGTGGAGAGAGTAGATTTTATCATATATTTGTAATACCCTGGATCCGAAAGAGGGCATTATGGCTAACTTCAGAAAATTGCAGGTGGCAACCACGAGGACTACCCACAGCCTATAGATGTGACAACAGACCGTAGGTGTGGTCCGTGGATGGCCCTGCCTAAGGAAGGTTTAAAGGCTCAAGACCACGGTCCAACTAACGGACCGTAGGTCAGACCACGATCCATGGTTGGGGCCTGTGGTTCACTGGTCTGAATTCAGGCTACTGACCACGAACGACGGTCATGCAGGACGGTCCGTCGTCCTGACCATGGCGCGTCATCAGTGGTCCATCGGTGGTGGCTGGCAGTTAATTTCAGGGGTAGTTGAGTCATTTTATAATTAATTAACTCCTATACTGCATCGTTTTACCCATCACTAAGACCCATATATAAGAGTTTTCAACCCCCAAATTAGCCTATTCACTTCTTTCTCTCGAAATTCACCAAAAAGAAGAACTCTCCAATAATTCTCTCTCTAGAAAGCTTAAAGAAGAAGGATTCAACCTAGGGTTTCAAGTCAACTCTCAATTCCTCCATTGAAGATTAGCATTTTGCTTCAAGGTATGATAGTTTTCATCCATGGATTCCTTCCATTCATTGAGTTTCCAAATTCCTCTATTTTCAAGGTTAGAATTCCCCAATTAAGTTAGGGTTTTCTTCAATTATCATGGGTTCTTTTGATTATTTATTTACATTATTTAATTATGATCTCTTATGCATGAATTGATGAAATACTATGATTTTATGATGATTTCCCCCATGAACCCATGTAATCTCCATGTTTTAAAGTTATGATCATGTGATCTGGAATTTTAATTATAAAGGAAGTGTTTTATATAATTGAGCATGTATTGATAGATTTACTTAAATTTATGATGAAATCCATAGCTAACCCATATTTTCTTAATGTTGATGATTGAGTTTTGAACCTTGAAAGGTAAATTATGGAATTATGCATTTTCTTATGAAATCTATGTAATTTTTTTAAGGATGCTTTGAGAGTAAAGTATCAATGATGATGTTGTTGTTGTGTTATTGAAAGGATTTTCTCATAAACACATAAAAGCATGATCTGAAAGGTTTTCTCACATAATAAAAGATTCTAAGGTTGAAAGGTCTTCTCACTTAATTTAATCAAAGATTAAGAGCTATCCTAATGAAACCTAGCTTGGATTGGTTATTGGATGATAACTTTCCATGGATGATGACCTAGCTTGGATTGGCAAGATGACGTGCCCTTCCATGGATAATAAGAACAAGTAAGAATTGACTATTCCGTAGGATTTATGCTTAGCACCGAGAGGATATTGAGATGGAAGCTCTACCGTTAGAAGAGGCTGCGTTTCTAGTAGCAATCTCCTTATCCCTTACCTATGTGCCCCCATATGATGATTGTCTAGATAGACATTAGCTAGTGGATCCACCTAAGCTAGATGTTCATGGTCCTTACCTTGGCTAGTAGGACAACCCTTTTTTGGTGTGGGAGACACTGGGAGATCATATTATAGCTCACATGGTCTCTATGTCGGTTAAGGCTAATTCCCACATTAATAACAAACTAAGGTTACTTCAAGAAGTATTTCATATGTGTTCAAAGACTTTAATGATGCTAGCTTGCATTGACAATGGTTTTATGATTTTTGTTTTCTAACCCTTTTATATCATATTTTAGCTTGGTCAATTGCATGTCATGAAATATCCTATTTTAGCATGATTTAAATATGTTATGCATAGCTATCATACTTTTTACATTGTTTTGTACTAACACATACTCTTGCCTACATTTCTCCAAATGTAGGGTCCGACAATCAGGTTTCTTTGTTTCATGTATAGTGGTTGATTTCAAGATTCCCGAGCTTTGGTGAGTCCTCATGCTTCGAGAACGAATTGACATTGTTTCAGTTTACTTCTTGTATTTCAGTTTTGGACATGATGTATGGGCTAGGCCCAATTTCATTCTATTGTAGTAGATGGCTATTGAGACAAGTATTTTAGACTTCCGCTTTTATTTTATAAAAACTATTAGACTTGGACTGTTGTTTTACTTCTTTTGTTCTATTTCTTATGTTATGAATGCTAAGTGGCTTGTATGGAGATTTTTGGGGTCCTATACGCCATGTAACATCTAGGGGGTACCCCTGGGTCGTGACAATATTGTGATGCTTCTTGGATTGATCTTGATTGTGTGTTGATGTAGAAGGGAAATGTAATAACTTATGCTTCGAGGCAGTTGAAACTGGTTCATGAGAAGCACTATCATACCCATGACTTGGAGTTGGCAATTGTAGTATTCACATTGAGGATTTGAGGGTATCACTTTATTAGTGTGTATTGTGAGGTGTTCAAGGATCATCGTAGTCTCTAATATATATTCACTCAAAGAAATATCAATTTGGGGCAGTGAAGATGATTTTGAGGTTCTCAAGAACTATGACATAAGTATCTTTTGTCATATGAATAAGTAGAATGTGGTAATAGATTCCTTAAGTAGAAAAACGGTGAGTATATGGAAATATAGCTTTCTTACATGTGGGTGAGCTTCCATTGGCTATGGATATACGGTCCTTAGCCAATAGCTTTGCGAGACTTGATATTTTGAAATCTAGTAGAGTTTTGTCTTACATGGAGCGGGGTCGTCCTTATTGGATCAGATTCGGGCTTAACAGTTTGATGATGGAGATTTGTGTAATATTTGAGACAAGGTGTTACAAGGAGAATCTAAGGAGGAAACTTTTGATGGTGAGGGAGTTTTAAGGATAAAAGATCGTATTTATGTTCTTGGGATAGGTGAGTTTACTAGAATGATCATGGAGGATGCCCATAGTTTAAGGTATACAATTCATCCGAGGTCTACTAAAATATATCATTTATGAGCAAGTGATGTATGAACAAAAATCTTGAGGTGTTATTTAAAGGACGCCCATACTAGAGTAGAAGTGGGAAATGATTTATACAAACTTTGTGGTAGGGTTGCCACAGACCTTGAGTAAAGGTTGATGTTATTTGGCTCATTTTGGTTGATTGAGCAAGTCTACATATCTCATGCCGATTCATACTATTTTTAGTTTAAAGAAGTTAGTCCAATTTTACGTTCGGGAGATAGTTTGATTACATAGGATTCCCAAATCTATTATTTCATGTCGAGGCACATAATTTACATCTCATTTTTTACGGTCTATGTAGAAGGAGTTGGGACTCGGGTGGATCTAAGTACAACCTTGCATACACAGATTGATAGTCAGTCTGAACAGACTATTGAGGTCCTTGAGAACATTTTGTGGGTGTGTGTGATAACTTTTGTGGTTATTGGGGATAAATTTTTGTTTTAGTGAAGTTGCATACATCAACAGTTATCAATCAAGTATTGAGCTTGCACCACTCGAGTCATTGTACGGTTGGAGATGTGGATCTCTTGTTGGTTGGTTTGACGCATTTGAGGTTAGGTCGTGGGGCATATATCTGGTTATGGAGTCCTTGGATAAGGTTGAGTTGATCGAGGATAGGCTTAGAGTAGGCAAAAGAGTTATGCAGATCAAAAGTTTCATGATTTAGAGTTAATGATTGGAAAATGGGTCGTATTGAAGGTTACACCTATGAAAAGTTTGATGAAATTTGAAAAGAAGAACAAGTTGAGCTCGAGGTATATTGTCCCTATCGAGATAAATCAATGTATTGATGAGGTGGCTACAAGTTTTCTCTGTCAGTTGGTTTGTCAGGTGTTCACATTATATTTCATTATTCAATACTGAAGAAGTTCATTTAGGATGGTGTGTGTGTGATCAATGAGATTCAGTGTTACTTGATTAGAGTTTTACTTTTGAGGAGAAGCCGGTAACTAACATAGATGGGAAAATTCAGAAGTTGAGGTCGAAAGAAGTTATTTCATTAAAGGTTCAAAGGAAGGGTTGAAAATTCTACTTGGCAGAGTGAGTTTGACATGTAGATCAGATATCTACATTTGCTTTAAGGGTTCAGTTACTTTTATTCTTTTACCATTTGAGGATGAACGTTTGTTTTAGTGGTAGATAAAGTAATGACCTGTTAGGTTGTTATCACGACCTGAGCCTACATCCTAGACGTGGCCGGAACTCAAGAACCATTTCTGGTCCCCAAGCGAACCCTTATCCCGGCGGACTACAATCGGAAGACTAACTTGAGCATACGTAAGCATTAAATTGAAAGAAATGTTTAAAAAATAGTTTACTGAATCTCAAAACTTCACTGAATATACTGAGTATGAAACGTAAGTTTTAAATAAAATATCTTAAACAGAAAGAGTCTCTAAAATTGTCTATCGATGAAGCCTCTACTATATATATAAAAGATTATCGAGACAAGACCCACGACTACTCAAACTGCTACTAATACTAACAACTCATAAAACTGGAGTCCTCCGGAAGCAAGGAAACCTCACTCGAAAGCTGATGAGCGGATGAAATGATCTTAACAAACTCTTGTTGAGGATCCTAAGAACATGTATCGGCATCATTAAAAGATGAAGGTCTAATGACATCAGTGCATTGAATGTACGAGTATGTAATATATCTTAATAACAAATAACTTAAAGAAAGGACTGTAATAGATAACAATGTACTCAAGATGAATGTAAAGAAATAAAGGAGTTAAATAATTTAAAGCTTTACAAAATATTTTCTCACCTCTGAACTCAACATAATAAGTGATATATAAAAATACACTTTAACTCTATATGGAGATTCTCTAACCGACAACCATCACTATGAGTTACATGATGATACAACATCTCGTTCACAGTTCCAGAACTGTCCTATACCTTGTCAGGATATAGGACACGTCAACTAAGTGGATCCACTAAGCTCTGGCCGAAGCCCCTAAGGATTCATCTATAAAATATGATCATGTACCCATGTTGACACACATGGTTTATGAGGAATGTGAGTTGTCTGATCTCATCCCAATATCGGTACTCAATACTACTCCCAACAATATATAGTCATGCTCAATGTTTAAAAACATACTCTTCCTCTGGTTTGAGATAATTGCTCAAACTATCCTCTTAAAAGAGGTAAGTTCTCTTGAAATATCTTTTAACTCATAACTCATTTAGAAATCAAAGTTTCTTTTTTATCAATGTAAAAACGGATACCCTTGAGAATACTTCGATCCCTTATACTCTTACTCAATTCATACTTGAAAACTCTTTATAAAAAAGTTATCAAAATCATATTGTGATATAATCATTGATGACTCAGGAAGTCATACTGCATAAACATTGATGACATAACTAGATATCATACTACTTAAACATTGATGGCATACTCGATTATCATAATAATCATGTTTTAGAAACTCTTTCTCAAAACTCATCTTTTCTTCCTCAAAAACTCAGTTTAAAACTCAAGCGTTAGATTTAAAAAGCTTCTAAATATTTATAACTCAATTTATAGGGTTCATGCGGAATTATGGATATGAACGACTCAACTCAGGGATCATAATAGCATTATGAAAACTTAGTACTCGAAATTCAAGAACTCAGAACTCAACGATACTACTCATCTCAAAAATACTCAATTCATAGGGTTCATGCTGAAATATAAACATGAACGAATCAACTCAGGAATCTTAATGCATAATATATATCAATTCAATAATTAGGAATAGAATTTCAAAAAGAAAAGAACTCAAGAACACAAAATCTACTCATCTCAAGAATACTCAAATCTAGGGATAGAATCCTAGATTTCTCTTTTACTGATTTAAAAGTAGAGGGCGTGAGGATGAACTAGTCCAACACTATGATAGCCTTACATACCCGGAAGAACAAGGTTCTTGAAGAATCTTGAAGAATAACTTGATTAGAAGCCTTGAAACCCAAGCTTGAAGGAGAAAAACCAAGAAAACCTTTCTTGAGATTTCTCGAATTAGTTTCTTGAAACTCTATGACCAAGAATTATGATTTATATTAATGATTCATAATTTTATGTAGGAATTTGAGTTGGAAAGAATGAAATTCTTGGAGAAAAACATACATTGAAGAAGAATCTTGAAAAAGATTGAAAGAATTTTGAATGGAGTCTTCTACTTTGATTTTTCCTTAGGGTTTGAGAGAGAAGAGAATGATGTATTAAGAGATGAAAATCTCAATGTTTTGGGTCTCTAATTAGTCAAGAAATTCGTTTAGGATTTTCTTAGGGGTAAAAAAATAAAAATGACTTTTTTTAATATTTTTCCGTCGGCTATTCGTCACTGCACTATATCAAGTTATTAAAATGGTCATAACTTTTACTCAAAATTTGGATTGACGCGAAATTGATCGTGTTGGAAAGAAGATTCAAATACCTTTAATTTTGATAGGTTATGGGCCACGTAACTCTTTATATTCTAAGAGATATGGTCATTTTAAGTTGACCCGAGGAAAATCTTACATCAAAACTTAATCGGTAAGGAAACTTTCAACTCTACTTTGTTCTAGGAGTTTCTGGTAAACTTAATTGATATGCAAAATCATTTTGACACTAAAGAATTTACCTTTACCCATATGGGCAATTTAAGAATCATCTGATATGACCCTACAAGTAAATGAAGAATAGTTCGGGTCTTAACATAAAAAATTTTGGGGTGGTACAGTTGTTTTGAGCACTAGGACTATATTGACTACTCCCATAAAATTTTAAATGGAAATTTTGAACTATTCGGTTACTATGATCATTTAGTTAACGGATATTTATTAAATAATTAACATAGTTGATAGTTAATGAGCCAAGTGTATAATTTATTTAATACCTTTTAGAACTTGGCCCATATAATTAAATTAAGTTAGTGGGATTTGCCCCTTTTAATACCTAATTATTTTATTTAAAAAACGGAACAGAACGAAACAGAGAATATAAACACACCCGTGCGGGAACATGGAGTCGCCGATTGATCAAATCCCAAGTAAGATTTTAATTCTAGTTTTCACACTTGTTACGGTCATTAATTTCTATGTTTATAGAATGTAAAATAGTAGTATTATATTAGTTGAATTGATTAAGAAATTGAAAGTTAGCAAAGTTGGCAGTTAAGGTAGTATTTTTATTTTTTTGGAATTTTTAGGGAGGGTGGTATTAATTTTCCACTATCTAACTAATTATTGGGATCCATGACTGGGCAATTATCCTTGGAATTGATTGTAGTGTGTAGGGAATTGAAGTTTTGAGGTTGTCGTTCTTGTGAATGGTTCGTAATATGGCTTCGCTATTTAACAATTCTCCCATAATATCATATTTTGATCCGAGTTTTGGTATCATGAACTGTCGATGTATTTTCGAGGAGTTTCATGTAAATAAAGTTGAGAGAGTACTTGACATGTGAGGCATATCATTCATGGCGTCATAACTTTAGATTATTTATTTATTTTAAGAAATTAGGTGTCATAACTTTATGTGAATTTAGCATATATTTTACAAAATTTAATTTTTCATTTTTAAAATTTTTAGATCATTTTTCCTTGTAAAGGTTTTATATCTACATTTTGTAATAAAGCTAAATTAGAAAATGTGATGCGACACCCTCGTAGAAATATTGATATTTATTGATTTTTATCAATATTTCTTACATTTTTAAATATCTTTTTAAAATAATTGCTCAAAAATGAAGTACTCTTCCAAAAATATTTATGCCTAGAATTTTGTTTTATTTTTTAGCATTTTTCCTAATTTTAAGAAATGGAAAATTTATCTTTAAACTTTATAAAATATTTAGGATGACCATATTTAACTCCTATCTCATAAATACAACACCCTCCTTCCCATTTTATGTAAAATAGTTTGACTCGTCACAAAGTTTAAGAAAGAAAATAAGACCTTTAAAACTTGTGGACTAAAATGAATGATAGAAATTTCTGTTACTATAAATCATTTCATTAAGGGTAAAATAGATATTTTAAAGATAAATTTCTACTTAATATTGAAATGCGACATTCTTTTTGGGACTAATTAAAAATGAAAATAAGTCACATAAATTGGGACAGAGGGAGTATTAATTTCTTTTACTTTTTCCCTTAATCTCATCATTAATGTTATTTATATCATTTTCTTAAATCACTTTTTTTTCTTTGTTATTTTTATTTTCTTTATTCTTAGATATTAGTTATTATATGTCACAACCCGAAATTGAGTCATGATGGCACCTACTACAACCCCCAAGTAGGCAAGTCAAAATCCAAAAGACATTTGCGGTCAATGACAATTAAATAATAATAACTAAAAATCAGAAAAAATGGGAATAAAATATAGAAACGAGCCATAATATAGAACTATAAGTACAATACACAATATGCAAAGGAGGCCCGAAAGTGACAAAGATGAAAAACTAACACAAGACCTAAAATCCTTACCTAGTGTCACCGATGCAGGAGCTGCTAAGTACAGAAATGCTATATATAAACGTGAACAGACTAATCAAAATACAAAATACAAGTCAATACAAAAGAGGAAAGCAACAAGTCTTTGAATGCCAGGAGTTCACCAAGATCAAAGTCAATGACATCCAAGGGAGATCAAATGCTTACTGAGGGTGGCTCATACTGGGAGCTGCATTAGAAAAAGATCCAAAAGTGTAGTATGAGTACTAAAACACGGGGTATTCAGTAGGCATCATAGGCCAACCGTTCTTAGAAAGATCGCATAGATAAATAAGCAGCACAATAATTCTTACAAAAGTCTGATATAGGGCTAAATGTAAACAACCACTACCAACAGAAAAGGCAACAACAGTTCTACCATACCATCCAAACAAACACATGCAGAGAATCACACAATGAGATGTAATGAAAATGTGGCGAATGCATGTTTAAAGTTAATAGTATCAGAATCGTCTAGTGGCCTTTCACATGGATCCCCGAGACAACTATGCAACCCGCCTCAGCTCTAATAAAAGTAAAACCCAGAATTCAGTATATGGGCCGCCAGAGCTTATCAACATATGCCTTAGAAAGGCAAAAATTGTGCATTTCCTTTCAAAAACAAGTTACCATCGGTAAAAATCAGTAATCCCGCTCCATCAGATCTAAAATCAATATAAACACAATATATATGTTAAGTGTCTCAAAAACCATTTTTGTTTCGAAGATCAGATGCATTTATGCCAGCAGTATGCCATGAACACTATTTCTCACCAACACCGACAAGTCATTCTCAAAGTATCCATACCACACAGACAAACAGGTAAGAACCTGTCACAAGTCCAAGTCCACAGCCTCAAGCCCAAAGCAATTCAATCAATGAAGTGATAACTCAAAACAAAATTTAGAGGGCACACAAAATCAATCATTACGCATTTAACCTAAGTTCCACACCACCGAAGAGAATTCTAACGATCTAAAATTATAATCATGCCAAGAATCAATCTAAACTAAGGCTTATCGACTAAAATACTAAGCTAAATAACCTGAAACGGCCAATAATATCAATATGGATCAAGTAGACCTACGAACTAGTCCTAAAACCATCTTTAATATTAAAATACTCAAACGTATATATAATCATGTTGAGCCAAGTCTGAAAGACAGGGACCATAACCTACCTCAAGGCCGAAACCGCACTCAAATCTCTACTCGGGTGTTTCTCCCTTCCGCAGATCCTCGGAACACAGCTAAGCTCTCAAGAATAGAAATACAATTCAATACAGGAATAATGATACCCATATCATACCTACAGAATTTGGATGGGAAATTGGGTTGAAAATTGACCATCGAACGACGTCACTGAATTGAGAAACTAACTTTGTCATTATGTTCCCCTCATGGTGAGGATCACATGCCCAGAAGTAAGGCGAAGACAGGATCAAAATCCTACCTAAAATGGTCCAAATACTATTCTTGAAGAGTTTGAATTTAAGAGAATTAGTCAAAAATAAACTTATATCAAGGAAATAAAACTATAATCGAGTTTAGTAAAAGAAAGGGAAGGGAATTGCCTTCAAATCACTGGAAAAGGATAAGAAATTAGCAAATTCGCCAACACCCAAGCTCCCTCAACAATGGGTTCTCTTAAGAAATGAAGGAGAAGGAAGAGAATAAAGTCCCAGAGTTTACCAGAAAAGACATCAAGTGGCCGCTTAAGCGGCCAGTGCTTAAGCCATCAACTAGCCGCTAAAGTGGCTCAACTCTAAGCGGTGCTTGCCGCAAAAGCGGCATCTAAGCCTCTAAAGAAGCTACCACAAAATCGGTCGGTCGGTCACTTAAGCAGCCCCTGCTCTCTCAGGCCCCCTCCCTGAAGCGGCACCCATGCCACTTAAACAACTACCACTAAAGAGGTTAAGGGCCCCTAAACTCATCGTAGCAGTAACTGTTGCATCACAGTTGAAGCAACAATGCTTAAAACTTCGAATGGACCGTCAAAATTTATTTAGGGTCCAAACAACACAAACCAAAAGTCCTACCCACTCTGAAATGACATCCCAGACGGAATGCAATCAATGAGACAACAAATAGAGGTGGTCGCATAAGAATGTGGACTCAAGTAAACACTTTCAAGGCAACTAACAACCAAAATAACAAATGCCACAAAATCATCCAAATCACTTCGGGATCAAAACCGAAGGTCATTCTAAACAAAATTTGACATTTTGGAGCTAATTGTGCTCTTGAATTCTCATCTGAGTGCATTTACCAAGAATGTTGACTGAAGTCAAACTTTGGCTAAAATTTCAAAACCTAAAATGCCTAACAATACAATCTGCAAATGAAAGCCTCGAAATCCAAAACTACAATACTACTAGACCAAAAGGGACCTTCCGGAGCTGATGGGACTGTCGGAATTCTCATACGAGATTAGAATCTTTGGATGTTGACTTTCCCTGCATAAGCCTCCAAAATAGAAAAACTCACACCAAACTCCTATGACCATCTCAGGAAATGCCACCCAACCCAACACCACATAAAAGCTACAAGAAAGCTACAGGATGGGGCAAAACCATAAAAGCACACAAAAACACATAAATGACCGTGATAATAATTACAACATCCACTACAAAGAGGACTTGTGTCCTCAAAATATAATGAAAAGAAAGTACCTAATGGCTCAATAAAGGAGAGGATACCTAGTTCGCATGTCAAGCACAACCTCCCAAGTAGCATCCTTGATCGAACAATGCCTCCACTGAACCTATACTGATGAGATCTCCTTAGACCGCAACCTCCTAACTTGCCTATCTGGAATAGCCATAGGTTCCTCCTCAAAAGCCATAAATTCCTATTGAACAATATGTGACTCATCGAGAATATACCATCTCAACATAGAGACATGAAACAGAAGGTGAACATTCAAAAGAGCCGGAGGCAAGGCTATCTGATAAGCCATCACTCATATCTGCCTTAAAATCTCAAATGGGCGAATGAACTAAGGGCTAAGTTTTCTTCTCCTCCCAAACCTCATTACGCCCTTTATAGAAGACACCTGTAGAAATACCCGATCACCAACCATGAACTTTAAAGGTCGTAACGTCCTATCAGCATAACTCTTCTGCCAACTCTGGTGGAGTTGTTGTTGGATCACACAGAAATTGTGAATAGAATCAGGCAACAAGTCTGTGCACCATAACCTAACCTTAAAATCATCAAACAATCCAACCACAGAATAACACATCCTACCACATAACGCCACGAATGGATCCATCGAAATAATCAAATGGTAGCTATTATTATATGCAAACTCTTCCAAAGCCAAGAATTGGTCCCACTGACCTCCAAAATCTATAACACAGGCCTGAAGCATGTCCTTCAAGACCTGAATAGTCCTCTTAGATGAACTATCTATTTGAGGATGAAAAGTTGTACTGAGCTCAACTCGGGTACCCAACTCTCTCTAAATAGACCTCCATAAATGCAATGTAAACTAAGTACTATGATTTGAAAATATAGACACTGCCATCCCATGAAAATGGATAATCTCCTCGATGTAAATTTGAGCCAACCTCTTCGAATTGTTGGCATTCTGAATAGAAAGAAAGTGAATAGACTTGGTTAATCGATCTATGATGACCCAAATAACATCAAAACTCCAAAAATTACATAGTTAGAATACCACAAATTCCATGGCTATGCGCTCTCACTTCTACCTTGGAATGGGTAACCGCTAGGTCAAACCACCTAGCCTCTAGTGCTGGTACTTCACCTAGTGTCAGTTCAAGCACCTAACCACAAATGTCGTAATGTCCCTCTTCATCAAACACCACCAGTAGTGCTGCCTCCGATCAAGATACTTCTTCACAGCACATAGATGAATAGAATATCTAGAACAATTGGACTCCTCCTGAATCATCCCAACTAGATCCCCAACTCTAGGCACACAAAGTCGGTCACCCTCAATCCTCAAAATACCTTCAAGATCTAAGGTCGACTTCCTAGCCTTGCCTCTAAGCACCTTGTCTCGAATCACCCTCAACCTCATATCCACAAACTACTCTTACAGAATTTGCTCCATCAAAGAAGATATATCCTCCACACAAGCAAATTCCATGTTTTGCTTAGTAGTATCAAGTCTAACCATCGGGCTGGCTAATAACTGAATGTCCAAAGACATAGGTTGCTACTTCATAACTAAGCAAGCCAAACTCCTATACTCACCGCCTTCTTTCTCAAGGCATCTACTACCACAATAGCCTTGCCCAAGTGATAGCAGATCAAAATGTTGTAGTCCTTGAGTAACTAAAACTACCCACATTATCTCATATTTAGGTCACTCTAGTTGATGATGTACTGAAGACTACAATGATTGGTGAATAGCTCATAGTGAAATTCATACAAGTAGTGCCTCCAAATCATTAACACGGAGACTACCACTACCAACTCAAAGTCATGAGTGGGTAGTGCTTCTCGTGAAGCTTCATTTGTCTAGAACCATAAGCAATAAATCTACCTTGCTAAATCTACACAGAACCTAGTCCAACACCAGAAGCATAAAAGTAAACCTTAAACCCATAGACCTCAATAGTAAGAGTCAGAATCGGTACTAAACATAACAAGTCCTTGAGCTTCAGAAATCTTTGCTCACACTCGTCATACCACTGGAAAGGAACATTCTTTTGAGTCAATCTAGTCAAAGGTGCAATAATCAAAGAAAGTCTCTCCACAAACCGTTTGTAGTAGCCTACCAACCTGACAAAACTACGAACCTCAGTAGGAGAAGTGGGCATAGCCCAACCATGAACTACCTTTACCTTGGCTGTATCCACCATAGTCCCATTCATAGACACCACGTGCCCCAAGAATGCTACAAATTTAAGCCAAAACTCTAACTTAGTAAATTTGCCATACAACCACTAATCCTGCATGTTTGGAGTACAATCCTCAAATGCTGCTCATGCTACTCCGTACTCCCATATTAGACCAAGATATCATCAATAAACACTATCACAAAGGAGTGAGGGCTTGAACACATGGTTCATAAACTCTAAGAACGTTGATGGGGAATTAGTCAACCCAAAAGAAATGACTAAGAACACATAGTGGTCGTACCGAGTCCTAAAGGCAGTCTTAGGGATGTCCGCCACCCTAATCCTCAGTAGGTGGTAGACCTATCTTAATTCTATCTTAGAAACATTGTTGCACCCTGAAGTTGGTCAATCAAATCATCAATTTGCGGCATAGGATACTTGTTCTTGATGGCCACCTTGTTGAGCTACCTGAAGTCAATACACACATTCAAGGTGCCATACTTCTTCTTCACGAACATAATAGGAGCACTCCAAGGAGACACATTTATTCTAATGAATCCCTTGCCCTAGAGGTCCTGGAGCTATTCCTTAAGCTTTTGCAACTCAACTAGTGCATCTGGTATGGCAGTATAGAAATTGATTGCATGCACGACTTAATCCCAATAGCAAAATCAATATCACGGTCATAAGAATGACCAGGTAGATTTGTAGGAAACACATCAGCAATCTCTTTAACCACAGTAACTGACTTAAGAGGAGGAGTGTTGGTACTAGTATTATGGACGTAAGCAAGATAAGCTAGACACCTCTTCCCTACCAACCATTGTGCCATAAGAAAAAAGGTTACACCTCTCGACATATGACTATCGGTACCGACCCACACAAGTGGAGGAATATGAGGCATGCACAAAGTTATAGTCTTGGAGAAGAAATCCAAGTTCGCGTGCCTATAATCATGTCTAAGTCCACCATATCTAACACAATCAGGCCTACCTAAGTATCGTACCCCAAGATGATCACCACACAAGATCTATACACCTGACCCGCTACTAAGGAATCACTTATGGGGGTAGCTACACGCATAGGCATAAACATCGGTTCACAAGATAACTCTAACCTATAAAGCATAATATGAAAATGTACACCCAAATAAAAAAAGCATATGTAGGTTCTAGAGAGATGGAGATCATACTTGTGATATCAACATCTGAAAACTCTGCCTCTGGCCCTCTCGGAACACCATACATATTGTTGCGTCCACCTCAAATACTAGACCTACCTAATTGAGGACCACCTTGAGTACCCTCGAACCACCCCTGCTACCCTAAGCAACACCCATTGTCGATGGTATCGGAGCCCTAGGAGCCAGAACCTACTGACTATGCTATCTAAATGGATGACCCCTACCACAATCTCTAGAAAAATGGCCTAAATCACCACAGTCATAGCAACCTCAGCCAAAAATAACATGTTGAGTCAGCGTGACTTGAACTTTATGGCCACTATGGCCAGGATACCCTAAGTCTGAACCCCGAGAAGTCTAAACCAACTGACAACTAGCACCCACAGTACCACCATGCGTAAGTTGAAGAGTAACCTAAACCGACCTAGTGGGCTGAAACTATTAGGGGTAACTTTGATCGGAAACCATCTACCACGGGAATGACACCTGCTAAAACCACCCTAAAAACGGGGCCTCTTGTAACTGCCTCCATAGGCCTCCTGACTGATCCCTTCAATGGTGAGTTCATGGTCAACTATCTAAATAAAAGAATAGCCCAACATCACCATCTACTCTATTGCCAACTAAAGTGGAAATGCCAACTCTCTAACTAACTTGTGCACCCTCTCGTGCTCTATTGGCATAAGCATAGTCGCATGTCTGGCTAACTCATGGAACTGTGTCTCATACTCTTCAATTGAGATTGATCTCTGAGTTAGGTCTTTGAACCCATCCCGAAGCTGCTACCTCGAGCTATACTTCTCCAGGAAAGTCTCAGAGAACTGAGCCTAACTAATCAGAGTGACCTGGCTGGTCTGCACCCGAGATAGGAACTCCACCACTACTTTGCTGACCCATCTAGCTAAAAAGTAGTGTAATCAACCCCGTGTGACTCTACCTAGCCGAGGTTATGCAACCTATTCTAACAACTTGCTAGAAACTCTTAGGGATCCTTGCCCAGAAAACTTGTGAAGCGGGGAGGGCCTTGTATGATGAACTGCCCCAATATCTTCAGCTCCTCAGAAGGCATAACTTGTGTAGCCTCCATAGGTGGAGCAAATGTTTGAATAGGTTGAAGAACTAAATGAAGAGATGTGGTAGCAGGCTGTCCTCCTGGGGTCTAAACACCATGTTCCCATACCTAGACTTAAGTTTGAGCCTCATCCAGAACCTGGGGTCCAGTTAAAGTATTAGGCAAAGTCCCTTCCTTGAACATACCCTCCATGAAGCGGAGGATCCAGGACAATGTGTCCTATAGCACTAGAGTGGCCATAATTCCCAATAGAGACTAGGTTGGCCCCATACAATCCAACTAAAGTTAAACCTGCTCAACCTCTACCTGGGGTTGTGGTGACAGGCCCGCTCCTAAACTCGAGTTTGTGTTATAGCTTGTGCTCTACCTAAACCACTAGGTCAACCTCGGCCTCTACCACCAATTGGGGCTCTATCTGGAGGTGCATGAGGCTCTCGCCCACCAGCAGATGATCTTGTTCTAGCTATTTGTGGAAGAAATGAAGTATTTCTAAGAATGCCCTATAGCCTCCTGAATATGGGATACATATGTCATTGTACCAATCCGCGAGACTCTACTAGGAACTTTCTCTTGTACCGGTAAGATTGGTGAACCAAAGGCTCTAATACCACACTGTCACGACTCGAAATCAGGTAAATATGCCGCCTAACACAATCCCTGAGTAGGCAAGCCAAAACCCAGAAAACATTTGTAGAAAATAGTAATTTAATAATAATAACTAAGAATAAGCAGAAATAGGAATAAAATATAAAAACGGGCCATAGTATAAAACTTTAATACGATACATAATATACAAAGGAGGCCCAAAAGTGTCCAATTCGACAAACTAGCACAAGACCTAACCCTCGGACCTAGTGTCACCGATAAAAGATTAATAAGTATAGAAAGATTACATATATAAGAGAATTGACTAGTCAAAATACAAAATCCAAGTTCGTATAAAAAAAAAAAAACCGCAAGTCTCTGAATGCCAGAAACTCATCACGATCCAGGTCTGTGACAGCCAAGAAAGATCCAATGCTCATTAAGGGTGGCTCATACAGGAGCTACATCAGAAAAAGATTTGAAAGTGTAGTATGAGTACCAAAACACGGAGTACTCAGTAGGCACCATAGGTCGATCATGCTCAGAAATATCATATATATAAATAAGTGGCAGGATAGTTCTAACAACAAGAGTATGATACAAGGCTAAATGTAGCAAACTACTACTGAAAGGAAAGGAAAAACAGTTCTACCACACGATCAAAACAAACATAGACAATCAATCACACAATGATATGTGATGCACAATGATATGTGATGCACAAGTGGCCAATGCATGTTTAAAGTAAAAAGTTCCACAATTGTCTCACCGACTTTCTTGTGGACCCCCGAGATAACTACGAAACACACCTAAGATCAACTACAGATGTAATAAAACTAAAAAATAGAATTTAGTCTATGAGTCACCGTAGCTTATCAACATATTCCTTAGAAAGGTGAAAATGGTCCATTTCCTTCAAAAAAAAGTTTCCATCAGTAAAAATTAGTAATATCGTTCCCTTGAAGCTAAAATGAATAGCAAAACGCAATTATATACAATAAGTGTCTCAATAACCTCTTTTTCTTTAAAAAATGAGATGGAGTTATGCCATCAGTATGCCATGAACATCTTTTTAACACCAACACCGATAAGTCATTCTCAAAAGAAGACATACAACGCACACAATCGGGAAAACACCCGTCATAGAATAGTCGTACTAACCTGGAACTCTAGCCAGTCCAATTCCACGACCTCAAGCTCAAAGAAATTCAATCAATAAAGTGATAATTCAAAATATAACTTAGAGGGCACACAAAGCACCAAAGCAATCAGTGCGCATACAATTTAAGTTCCACACCACCTAAGAGCATTCTAAGGATCTAAAATGAAGACCAAGACAAGAATCAACCTAAACTAAGTCTTATCAATAAAAATACTAAGAAAAATAACCCGAAATGGTCATTAATATCACTAAGGTATCAAGCAAACCTAGGAACTAATCCTAAAACCATCCTAACTATCAAACTACTCAAATGTATACATAATCATGCTAAGACAAGTTTAAAAAAGAGAAACCATAACCTACCTCTAGGCCAAAACCACACTCGAACCTCTACTCGTGTGCATTTCCCATCTTTAGAGCCTCAGAACGATGTCATGCTATCAAAAACAGAATTTACAATTTAATACGGTACTAACAATACCCATATCATAGCTACAAAATTTTGACCAGAAATTGAGTCAACAAGCAACACTCGAATGACGTTACAGAACTGAGAAACTAACTCAATCATATGTTCCCATCAAGGTGAGGATCCCATGCCCGAAGTTAGGTGAAGACGGGATCAAAATTTGGACCTCAAATAGTCAAAATACTATTCCTGAAGAGTTTGAATTTAAGAGAATTAGGGTAAGAAATTGAATTGAATCAAGGAAATAAAGCGACAATCAAGTTAATGAATAATAGGGAAGGGAATTACCTATGAATCACTTGAAAAGTGAAAGAAATGACAAAATTTGCCAAGACCCGAGCTCCCTTAACAATGGGTTCTTTTAAGAAATGAAGGAGAAGGAACGAAATAAATTTCTAGTCATGACCACAAAAGCAGCTACCGCTTAAGCTATTTGCTGGCCACTAAAGCGGCCCAACTCCAAGAGACGCCTACCGCAAAATAGGTATCCAGGCTACTAAAGCGGTCAGTCGTCTGCTTAAGCGGCACCCGTCCCCTAGGCCCCTTTCGCTACAGAGGCACCCAAGCCGCTTAAATGGCTATCGCTAAAGCGGTCAAGGGCTAGTAAAGCCATCGCACTAGTAACTGTTACATCAACAATTGGAGCAACAAAGCTTCAAATTTTGAATTGACCCTTAGAATTCATTCGGGGTCCAATTAACACAAACCAAAAGTGCTATCCACTCCAAAATGAAATTCCAAACCCAACGGAATAAATGAAAAAATCAATGGATGTTTTCTCGTTAGAATGTGACTCATGTGAACACTTTCAAGGAAAAAAACAACCAAAATGACAAATGCCGTGAAATTATCCCGATCACCTCAAGATCGAAATCAAAGGTCTTTTTAAAACAAACTCGACATTCCGAAGCTAATCGCACTGATACAATTCTCATGTTTACTGAGAATGGTGACCAAAGACAAAATTTGGCCAAAACTTCAAAGTTAAAATGCCTAACGGCCCAAACTCCAAACGAAAGCCTCGATATCAGAATTCTCCAACCAGCCTACTAGACCAAAAAGGACCTTCCGGAGTTGATGGAACTCTTGTAATTCACATACGACATCAGAATCACAAGATGTTGACTATAGTCAACTCTTTCCCCTCATAAGCCTCTAAAATAGAAAAACACACACCAAATCTCCCGACCACCACAAGAAGTGTGTCACCCAACCCATCACCACTCAAAAGCTACTAGGAAGCTACTAGAAGGGCAAAAATAGTGAAAGCACGCAAAAAATAGAAATGACCTCGATTTCTCAAATTCTTACTATTTATCTAATTTCTCAAATTTTTGGATTGATTTTTCCTACTTAATACAATATGCTTAATAATAGTTATATTAAATATATTAAACATTAATTACATAGTAGGAATGGAAATAAAACCATACTATATATATAAAGATGGATATAAAAATGATGATGTGTCTTCTCTAAGAAGCCAGAATTACTATTTATTTAATATCTCAAACTTTTGGATTCTTTTGTCATGCTAAATACAATATGATTTATTATAATTACATTCAATATATTGAGAATTAATTACAGTGTATGAATTGAAAGAAAATCATCGTTTCAGAAAAATAAAGGTTTGATTTCAATTTAATTATTATTAAGGAATGAGAAAGATATTATTTCAATATACTATAATCACATTCACTACATTAAGCATTAATTGCATCTCTAGAAATGGAAAATGAATCACCGTTTAAGGAAAATAAAGATTTGCAATAATACCCCTTCCTTCCTTTTTAGTTGTCGTAGTTTTCTTTTTGAGAGTCAAACTATATGAATTTTGATTGATATTTCAAGATATATTTTTATCACACTAATATGAATTTTTTTTTTGCAATTTATAGTACTTCTAGTATAGTTTTTGAATATTTAAAAATTTTATTTTAAAATATCAAATTAATTTAATCTAATTTATCTATGAAAATTAATCGAATTGAATCTTGAAAAGCATAACATGACAACTAAGAGTATGTTTGACATTGCTATTAAATATTGCTTTTTTAGAAGCACTTTATAAAAATAGAATTTCAGAAAAGTGTTTTTGAGAAAAAAAAAGTCATTTGTGTTTGGCTAGTTCATTTGAAAGTACATTTGATAACTAGATTGTGTTCGACTAATCTTTTTTTAAAAGTGCTTTCAAGAGTGAAATTACGGAAAATGACAAGCATCAATGTACTTTTAATATTAAAAACTATTTTAAATATCTATTATAAAGTTTTAATTAAATATTTATTTTTATTAAATTAAAATGTACATATTCAAACTTATAATCAATATTATACATACATATATATATATATATATATATAAATAAATAAAATAAAATAAAATATTAATATAATATTAACATGATGGTTCAGATATAATTAAAAATATCAAGCAAAATAAACTAAAAAATCACCGCATATGGAAAATTCACCGCAAAAAATAAATAAAGTCATTCATACATCACTAAATTGTTATTTGTTACCTTTTTGGGAGGGTTGAAACCTTTAAAAAAAAAATCTAATCTTGGAAAAACTGTTGTTCCTACCTTTTATTTTTTCTAATCCCGCATAATAGTACGTAAAATCATATATAAAATATGAATGTAAAATGTAAAATAAATAAAAAAGAATTATTACATAAAAATAAAAGATAAAATTATTAAATGAAATTTAACCAAACTTATGAGATATGTTAATTAATTGATAAGGAATATATTGATAAATATGTTTATATGGAAGTGATATTTTGGTCTTGAAAAAAGTAATATCTCTGCTTCTGCTTCTGTTTTTTTTAAGAAGCAAAAACTTTAGCTTTTCTCAACACCAAAAATCTACTTCTGCTTTTATTTAAAAGTTGTTTTATTGAATTGTCAAATGCCTTATTTTTTCAAAAAAATATTTTATCAAATTAAGTGTCTTTGACCTCCCGACAACAATGACAAACATGCTCTAAAAAGGAACAGATCAAGTAATAATTAAGGAGAGAGAAAAATATTATTTTAATATTTTGATCCAAAACTTTTGGCCATCTTCTCAATTAAAAAGAAAATGCATTTATGAATATTAAAGGTTTAATAGTTTAAAAGTGTTTCCTCATTCTCAATTAAACATAATTTTAAAGATAATACATGCTTCCTTTTATTAGCAACATGCAAATATCTCAAAAAATTTATATTATAATTAAAATCTTTATTTGAAAATTCAAAGGCCACAGTACAAAGCAATGTAGTTGATATTAATAATTAATATTAATGATAAAAGGAATAATAAGAATGACGCTTGACAAATGCATCAATATGATGTTTGTATTTTTATGTATATACTAGAATTTTGAATTCTTGTATTAGATTCTAATGCTTTGTTAATATGATTTCAATATTTTATTTCCTGAACTATCATTTAGTACAAGTTGAGATCAAATATGATATATAAAAAAAATTAACGCATAATGAAATGCAATTTTATTTTTCATTCCGTATTTACTATCCACATCAAAATTCAACTAATTCAAATTGAAATCGGATAAATTCACTCAAAGAATTTTCTATTCAATGAATAAACACCATAATTTGAAATGTCATTTAATATTTCTAATTATTCGTCATGTTAATAAATTTTAAGCATTTTATTTTATGTTTTCTTTTTCTAAATAGAAAGGTAATTTTCAAGAGCAAAGGTTTTACTATCTAATACTCCCTCCCTCCATTTTCATTTATTCGTTAGGATAAGGTCTTGCACAATTGTCATGACCCGAGTCTACAGACTAGCTGAGACACGATACTAAGAACTCCAAGTGATCCCAAGCTAACCCTTGACATAGCATATCTAAGCATATTATATGAAAATTGAAATGAAAGTTGTAAATTAAAATCATAATTGAACTATATCTCAACAATAAGTCTATTACAATTGAATACTGTCACGACCCAAATGAGTCATGAGTGGCACCCACACTTAACCTCCTAGGTGGGCGAACCAACAAATACAACCCCAACTTATATTTATTGTTCAACTTATGAAATACTAACCATAATGCGGAAGCTTAATCTTATTAATGTAATAAATACAAATCCACTAAAGTCTATTAAAACATCGTTTCCCAAAACCTGAAAGTCATCACATCAAGGACATCTAATCCCCAAATACTAAGTCTAAGAGTATCAAAGACACCAAAATAAATAAATAATGTAATATGTGTCCAAAAACTAAGGACATCATGCCATGGCCAAGAGAATCCAACACGAGCTAGAATGAATAGCTCACCTTGGAACCTGATGTGCTGGAGACTGGCTAGAGCTGAAGGAGGGTCAAAGTCGTTGCAATACTCGCTGCACTCCATAAAAGGAAAACAAAGAGAAACACAACTAGGGCTCAGTACAAGGCAACATGTACTGAGTAGATATCATCGGCCGACTCAAAATAGTAACTAATATGCATAAAGTAATAGTATAAAATCAACTATAGCACTTAGCAGGTGAAAAGAAACAAACAACATGAACAAGTGACAACTGAAGAAAGTACGTAATCAATCACAATATCAAGCACACACACGAGGACTCATGCCTCCACACCACGCTCATTTGGGAAATGGGTTCTTTGATATTGAGTACATTCAATTAATTCAATATGTTTTTCATTAATTTTACTGTGTTGGAATGTGACACCTATTCCAATAATATCGTATCGGAATGTGACACCCGATCCTATAATACCATATCGGAACGTGACACCTGATCAAATAATACCGTGTCGAAACGTGACACCCGATCCAATAATATCATGTTGGAATGTGAAAACCAATCCAATAATACTGTGCCGGCTCGTGGCACCCGATCCAACCATATAGTTAATTCATTTTCCATTCTTTATAATCTCTTTCCACTTTCTTAACAATATTTCACTAAGCCTTCTTTATTCAAGACACAATATTTAATTAAGCCTTCTTTTAACACCCCGTAGCCTAAAGAGAGAAGCTTAACATATTTGGAACTCCCAGGTGTCAACCACGAGGGCAAACCACGTCCGTGGTGTGGTCCACACCCCGTTGGTGAACACCCTGGGGAATGCCTGAGGCAGTAAACCACAGCCAGGACCCACGCCCCGTGGATGGGTCCATGGCTTGTGGCTAGGGGTCCGTAGGTCAAAGTCCAGAAAACCAATCCCCAGACCACCAACCCACGGTTCACCAGGACGGACCGTAGGTCCATCAACGGTCCGTCAGCGTGGTCTCGTGGGTGGGGCCTGTGGGATGATTAAGTTGAGGACTTAAGGGTGTTTTCCGGATTTAATTAGAACTAAGTGGTGTCGTTTTGACTAAGCCTAGACTACCTATATAAGTATTTTTAACCCCCAAAATCCCCCATCATAACTCATTCTCTCAAATCCCAAAAGAAAACCCAAAACTCCTCTAAAAAAATCCTCTTTCTAGAAGTTGGTAGAAGAAGAAGAAATTGGAGCTAGGTCAAGAGCAAGTCTCCCAATCTCCAAGAGTTTGAGGGCATTGTAACCAAGGTAGGTTAGCTTTTCATCCATGGAAATATTCCATACATGGAGTCTCCTAGAATTCCTCCAATTTGATGAAGAATTCCCCAAGTCTAGCTAGGGTTTCTTCCAATGTTGCGGGTTATGATGATTGTTGATCCAATTGAGTGGATTGTGATTGTTTATGAATGAATTAGTAGAATTACATGTTATTAAAGTGAAATTACATGTATCCATGGCTATTCCATGATTATAACCTAGAATTGATATAATTAGGTTGATGCCATGAAGGGAAACTTTGTGGGTTTAGGCTTGTCCTTATAGAATTGATGAATTATGATTAGAATTGCATGAGAATGACGCTTAGATGATGATCATGATATCTAGGGCTTGAGAGTAAAGCTTATGATGTGAATTGTTGTTAATTGATGTTATTGTTAAGGAAGGGATACTTCCAACATCAATTGCCTAATTATGTATGTCTGAATATGAAATGCTTTCTCACATGAGTGATTCTAGGTTTGAAAGGAATGCTTACCTAAAAGAATCTAGACTAAAAGATGATTTAATTGTTGAGGCTAAAGGCGATTACACTTGACCTCCCAATGAAAGGATTTGAGGTGATTCCCATACTCCTTATAATTGAACAAGAGGTGAGTCCCCATGTTCCTATTATGATGAATGGACATGGTGGCGAGTTCCCATGCTCCTTATGAAATGATGTTGAGGCGAGTACCCGTGTCAGACGATGAGGTTGTGGAGGCGAGTACCCGCAATCTAAAAGTAAGTAAGGCAAGAGGCGAATACCCATTAGCCTTTGTAAGTTAGGCAAAGATGCAAATCCCCATGTCTTTAAAAGTAAGTAATAACTATGTGAACTATCTTATGAAGAATGAATAGCTTTGATTGTTTCTTGAAGTACCTCCCATGGGCTAAGTTGACTAAGAGGTGATGACCCAAGTCTTGACTAAGGATGAGTAAGGTTGCTTGAGAAGTATTCCTTTCTTATTATGATATTGTTGTATGTACATGATTATGCTTATGGTTTTAATTGACTAACCATGATGTTTATGTTGTTTATGCTAGCTATAATATTTAGTACTTAATTGTACTAACACATACTTTTGCCTACATTCTTATCAAATGTAGGGTTCGGAGACTTAGATTCTCATACTCGTGGCTAGCTTCGTTGTTGATCAAGGAAGTGAAGATTTGGTGAGTCTCCATTGTGTTCGAAGATGTGATCACCCTTTTCTTTCATGTCTTTCTTTTATGTCTTGGACTATTGTATGGGCTGCATCCCAAGATTTTATTCAAGTTGTTTTAGATGGTTTGAGACTACGGTATTGGACTTTCGCTCGTTTTTATAAAAGACTTTGATTGTATTGAAAAGTTTTAAATTCTTGCTCATTTCTACTACTTTATGTTATGATATGCTAAGTGGCTTGTATGAGGCCTCTCAGTGTCTTGTACGCCTTGTTACATCTAGGGGTACCCCTGGGTCATGACAAACTTGCTATCAGAGTACAAGGTTTAGAATGATTCTAGGATGTCTCAAACCACCTCGAGTAGAGTCTTGTTCATAAGTGTGAAGCGTGCCACATTTATGAATGAGAGGCTACTAGATGTTTAGAAAACTTAACTTCTTCATTTCCTTAAGTCATTCCATGGAATTTAACTCTATAAAGTGTTTCTCTTAATCCTTAACTGATGGTTTTCAGGATATAACTACTAGAAGGACTAATGCTAGAAGGACTGAGGGAGATTGTGTGGGACCAAAAGTTCCTCCCCAAGCTCCTCCTCAAGCTCCGATTGATCCTTTGACTGACAATGTGACGAATGCGGTGTTTTGGATGGCTTTTCAAGTGTTGGCTCAAGCTGTGATGACACAAGCCAATAGAGACATGGTAGCTCCCGTGAACCCAAATTTGGGTACGGCGGTGGCAAGAGTGAGGGACTTTACAAGGATGAACCCTCTAAAATTTTATGGCTCCAAAGTTGAAGAAGATCCTCAAGAGTTTATCGACGAGGTCTATAAGATACTTGCTATTATGGGAGTGACACCGGTAGAGAAGGCGGAGTTGGCCTCCTATCAACTTAAAGGGGTCGCTCCGATTTGGTTCAATCAATTGAACGAGGCAAGGCCGAAAGAAGTGGGTCCCATAGAATGGGAAAGATTCAAAAGTTCTTTTCTTGATCGATTTTTACCTCTTGAGATGAGAGAGGCCAAGGTGCTCTAGCTCATTAAACTTAGGCAAGGAAATATGAGTCTAAGGGAATATGCGTTAAGGTTCACTCAACTATATAAGTATGCCCCTTCTATTGTGGTGGATCATAGAACCAAGATGAGTAAGTTTGTGTCGGGAGTGTCCGACTTGGTTGTCAAATAATGCCGCACCGCTATGCTTGTCCATGACATGGACATTTCTCGCCTTATGGTGCATGCCCAACAAATTGAGGAAGAAAAGCTCAAGGAAAGATCTAGAGAGGCGAAGAGGGCAAGAGTGGATGATGGTAACTATTCACATTCTAGGTCTGGTGGATGGGGTCGTTCAAGGTTCCGGCAAAAGTTCTCTGGGCAAGGTTCTTCAAATTCTCCTCCAAGGGCTAACGATGAAATGGTGTCTAACCCTAAACCTCAAGGAGATGGTAATAAGTCCATGATGCCTACTTGTGCTAAGTGTGGGAGAAACCATGAGGGTAAGTGTCTAGCGGGTTCCAATGCTTGCTTTGGGTGTGGAAAGACGGATCACAAGATAAGGAACTGTCCTTCGGTTGCTAAGAATGAGAGAGATAACCGTCGTAGGACTCAACCCGACCCCTCATCCGGTCTAAGTGGTTCGAGTGCAAGTGCTCCTAAGCAAAATAGGTTTTATGCTCTCCAAACTAGAGGTGATCAAGAGAGTTCCCCGGATGTGGTGACCGGTATGTTAAAAGTTTTTCAATTAGATGTGTATGCTTTGCTTGATCCAGGAGCTACTTTGTATTTTGTGACACCTTATATGGCCATGAGGTTTGATGTGCTCCCCGATGTGTTATTAGAACCTTTTTTTCTGTCTCTACTCCTGTTGGTGATTTTGTGTTGGCTGAAAGGGTATTTAGAAGATGTCCCGTTTCCTTATCCCATAAAATTACTCTTGTTGACTTGGTAGAGCTTGATATGCTAGATTTTGATGTCATCCTTGGGATGGATTGGTTGCATTCATGTTATGCTTCTATAGATTGTAGAACCCGTGTAGTCAAATTTCAATTCCCCAATGAGCCTATCCTAGAGTGGAAGGGGGGAAATTCTATGCCTAGAGGTCAATTCGTTTCTTACATTAAAGCTAGAAAGATGATCTCTAAAGGTTGTGTTTATCATATATTTAGGGTGAGGGATGTGGAGTCCGAAATCCCTATTCTTGAGTCGGTCCCCATTGTAAAAGAGTTTCCGGAAGTGTTCCCTGATGATCTATCCGGTATTCCTCCCGAAAGGGAAATAGACTTTGGTATTGACCTTCTCCCGGATACGCAACCTATCTCTATTCCTCCTTATAGAATGGCTCCGGCGGAACTTAAGGATTTGAAAGAACAATTGAAGGATTTATTGGATAAAGGTTTCATCCGACTGAGTATCTCTCCTTGGGGTGCTCCGATGTTGTTTGTTAAGAAAAAGAATGGTTCACTCCGAATGTGTATTGATTATTGACAATTGAACAAGGTGACCATTAATAATAAGTATCCTCTTCTAAGGATTGATGATTTATTTGACCAACTTCAAGGGGAAAGTTATTTTTCTAAGATTGATCTCCGGTCGGGTTATCACCAATTGAGGGTGAAAGAAGAAGACATTCTAAAAACAACATTTAGGACCCGATATGGCCATTATGGGTTCTTGGTGATGTCCTTTTGTTTGACTAACGCTCCGGCGGCGTTTATGGACTTGATGAATAGAGTGTTCCGACATTATCTTGACATGTTTGTGATCGTGTTTATCGATGTTATTTTGATCTATTCAAGGAATGAGAATGAGCATATGTTTGAGGATCGTATTGCAAATCCTTAAGCACCAACAACTTTTTGCCATGTTTAGCAAATGTGAATTTTGGTTGAGGTCTGTGGCGTTCTTATGCCATATATTTCAAGCAAGGGTATTGAGGTGGATCCAATCAAGAAGGATGCGGTCAAGAGTTGTCTTAGACCTCTATCACCGACAGATATTAGAAGCTTCTTAAGGTTTGGCCGGTTATTATAAAAGGTTTGTTGAGGGGTTTTCCTCGATTGCTTCTCCTTTGATGGAACTGACTCAAAAGAAGGCCAAGTTTATATGGTCGGATGCTTGTGAGAAAAGTTTTCAAGAGTTGAAAGATAGACTTACTTCCGCTCCGGTATTGACTTTACCGGAAGGTACGGATGGCTTTGTGGTATATTGTGACGCCTCTAGAGTTGGTTTGGGATGTGTGATTATGATAAACGGTAAGGTGATTGCCTATGCTTCAAGGCAACTCAAGGTTCATGAGAAGAACTATCCTACCAACGACCTGAATTTGCGGCGGTGGTATTTGCCTTAAAGATTTGGAGGCATTATTTGTGTGGGGTTCATGTGGATGTTTTCACAGACCATAAGAGTTTACAATATGTGTTTACCCAAAAAGATCTAAATCTTTGCCAAAGAAGGTGGCTTCAGTTATTGAAGGATTATGACATGAGTGTTCTTTATCACCCCGGCAAAGCTAATGTAGTAGAGGATGCTCTTAGTAGGTTGTCCATGGGTAGTGTTGCTCACATTGATGAGAATAAGAAAGAATTGGTACGAGATGTACATAGATTGGCCCGTTTGGGTGTTCGGTTAGTAAACTCTACCAAGGGTGGTGTCATGGTTCATAATGGTTCCGAATCATCTTGTGTGAGTGATGTGAAAGATAAGCAATGTCAAGATCTGATTTTGGTAGAATTGAAAGAAGCGACACTCAAGAAGTCCGTTGAGGCTTTCTCCCAAAGGGGAGATTGGGTACTTAGATACCAAGGTCGAATATGTGTTCCAAATGTTGATGAGCTAAGGGAACAAATTTTTGCGGAAGCCCATAGTTCTCGATATTCCATTCACCCAGGAGCCACCAAAATGTATCGTGATTTACGAGAGGTCTATTGGTGGAATGGGATAAAGAGGGATATTGTGGAATTTGTTGCTAAATGCCCAAATTGCCAACAAGTAAAGGTTGAGCATCAGAAACCGGGAGGATTATCCCCAGATATTAGCATTCCTACTTGGAAGTGGGAAGATGTGAATATGGACTTTATAGTAGTTCCACGCACTCGGCACCAATATGATTCGATTTGGGTTATAGTAGACCAAATGATGAAATCAGCCCATTTCATTCCCGTCAAGGTTTCTTATGTCACGGAAGACTATGCCAAGTTGTATTTGAGGGAAATAGTAAGATTTCATGGTGTGTCATTGTCCATTATATCTGATAGAGGTACTCAGTTTACTTCTCAGTTTTGGAAATCATTCCAAAAGGGTCTTGGCATAAAAGTGAAGCTTAGTACGACTTTTCACCCACAAACCGATGGGCAAGCGGAGAGAACGATCAAAACTTTAGAGGACATGTTGAGAGCATGTGTCATTGATTTCAAGGGAAGTTGGGATGATCACTTTCCATTGATAGAGTTCGCTTATAATAATAGCTACCATTCTAGTGTTGGTATGGCCCCCTTTGAAGCACTTTATGGTAGGAGGTGTAGATCTCCTATGGGGTGGTTTGAAGTGGGTGAAGTTTCTTTCATCGGGCCCGAGCTAGTTCATGAGGCTATGGAAAAGGTCCAGCTTATTAGAGAGAGGTTGAGGACCTCCCAAAGCCGACAAAAGCCCTATGCCGATGCTAGAAGAAGAGACCTTGAGTTTGAGGTTAGTGATTGGGTTTATTTGAAAATCTCACCCATGAAGGGTGTGATGAGGTTTGGGAAGAAACGGAAACTTAGTCCCCGATTTATAGGCCCATATCAAATATTGAGACGTGTTGGTAAGGTTGCTTATGAGTTAGATTTGCCAAATGAGTTGGCAAACGTGCACCCCGTTTTCCATGTCTCTATGCTTAAGAAGTGTATTGGAGATCTGTCATCCATAGTTCCCCTTGAAGGATTGGGAGTTGATGAGAGTCTTTCATATGAGAAAGTTCCGGTTAAGATTCTGGACCGACAAGTTAAGAAATTGAGGAACAAGGAAGTTGCTTCCGTGAATGTTTTGTGGAGAAACCACTTAGTTGAGGGAGCTACTTGGGAGGCCGAAGCCGATATGAAGTCCCGCTATCCTCATCTTTTTCCTTATACTCCTATTCTAGCTTGAGGTAATAAATTTCCTCTTGGTTGTTTTTATGATTTGAAGTCTTGTGTTTTATGTGTTTCCATGATTTCCTTATCCATATTCATGAATTGCTTAAGTTGTGAAAGAAATGACTTATGTGAATTATTTTCCTCATGTTGTAGTGTATTGAGTATGAGTTGCCTATAGACTTCATGAGATGAGTTGATGAACATGTTTTGGATATGCTTTTTAAGATTGAATTGCATATGAGCTCCATGAGATTGTGTTGAGCATGCTTTTAAGTTTGGAGATGATAGTACCTCCTTGAATGTATGAAATCTGAAAATTTCATGCATATTGGGTTGTTAGATGTAGCTCCTACTTCCCTATGGTGCATTGAGTATATTTGGCTTGGAGTTGATGTTTCCTCCTTAGTTGTGTGCATTTAGATGAGTTGCATTCATGATGGGCTTCTAGTCTTGAGTCTTTTCGTTTAGAAGCGTGCTTGAAATCTCATTCGAGCACGAATGTTTCAAAGGAGGAGATATTGTAACACCCCGTAGCCTAAAGAGGGAAGCTTAATAGATTTTGAACTCCCAGGTGTCAACCACGAGGGCCAACCACGGTCCATGTTGTGGTCCAGTCCCCGTAGGTGAGCCCCGTTGGTGAACACCCTGGGGACTGCCTGAGGCAGTGAACCACGGCCAGGACCCACACCCCGTGGATGGGTCCACGACTCGTGGCTAGGGGTCCATAGGTCAAAGTCCAGAAAACCAATACCTAGACCACCAACCCACAGTCCGTCAGCGTGGTCTCGTGGGTGGGGCCTATGGGACGGTTAAGTTGAGGACTTAAGGGTCTTTTCCGGATTTGATTAGAACTAATTGGTGTCGTTTTGGCTAAGCCTAGACTACCTATATAAGTAATTTTAACCCCCAAAATCCCCCATCTTAACTCATTCTCTCAAATCCCAAAAGAAAATCCAAAACTCCTCTAAAAAAATCCTCTCTCTAGAAGTTGGAAGAAGAAGAAGAAGAAGAAATTGGAGCTAGGTCAAGAGCAAGCCTCCCAATTTCCAAGCTTTTGAGGGCATTGTAACCAAGGTATGTTAGCTTTTCATCCATGGATATCTTCCATCCATGGAGTCCCCTAGAATTCCCCTAATTTGATGAAGAATTCCCCAAGCCTAGCTAGGGTTTCTTCCAATGTTGTGGGTTATGATAATTTTTTATCCAATTGAGTGGATTGTGATTGTTTATGATTGAATAAGTAGAATTACATGTTATTAGAGTGAAATTACATGTATCCATTCCTATTCCATGATTATAACCTAGAATTGATATAATTAGGTTGATGCCATGAAGGGAAACTTTGTGGGTTTAGGCTTTTCCTTATAGAATTGATGAATTATGATTAGAATTGCTTGAGAATGAAGCTTAGATGATGATCATGATATCTAGGACTTGACAGTAAAGCTTATGATGTGAATTGTTGGTAATTGATGTTACTGTTAAGGAAGGGATACTTCCCACATAAATTGCCTAATTATGTATGTATGAATGTGAAAGGCTTGCTCACATAAATGATTCTAGGTTTGAAAGGAATGCTCACCTAATTAAGTGAATCTAGACTAAAAGATGATGTAATTATTGAGGCTAGAGGCGATTAACCTTGACCTCCATGTGAAAGGATATGAGGTGATTCCCATACTCCTTATAATTGAACAAGAGGTGAGTCCCCACGTTCCTATTATGATGAATGTACATGGAGACGAGTACCCATGCTCCTTAAGAAATGATGTGGAGGAGAGTACCCATGTCATATGATGAGGTTGTGGAGGCGAGTACCCACAATCTAAAAGTAACTAAGGCAAGAGGCGAATACCCATTAGCCTTTGTAAGTTAGGCAAAGAGGCGAATCCCCATGTCTTTAAAAGTGAGTAATAACTATGTGACCTATCTTATGAAGAATGAATTGCTTGGATTTTTGCTTGTAGTACCTTCCATGAGGTAAGTTGACTAAAAGGTGATGACTCAAGTCTTGACTAAGGATGAGTAAGATTGCTTGAGAAGTATTCCTTTCTTATTATGATATTGGTGTATGTGCATGATTATGCTTATGGTTTATATTGACTAACCATGATGTTTATGTTGTTTATGTTAGCAATCATATTTAGTACTTAATTGTACTAACACATGCTTTTGCCTACATTCTTATCAAATGTAGGGTCTGGCGACTTAGATTCTCACACTCGTGGCTAGCTTCGTTGTTGATCAAGGAAGCGAAGATTTGGTGAGTCGTTATTGTGTTCGAGGATGTGATCACCCTTTTCTTTCATGTCTTTCTTTAATGTCTTTGACCATTGTATGGGCTACGTCCCAAGACTTTATTTATGTTATTTTAGATGGTTTGAGACTATGGTATTAGATTTCCGCTCGTTTTTATAAAAAACTTTGATTGTATTCAAAAGTTTTAAATGCTTGCTCATTTCTATTACTTTATGTTATGATATGCTAAGTGGCTTGTATGAGGCCTCTTGGGGTCTTGTACGCCTTGTTACATCTAGGGGGTACCCCTGGGTCGTGACACTTCTTTATTCAAGGCATCACTTTAATAGAACAAGTTCAAGATTATAAATTTCGTGGTCTTGAGATTACAGACCATTCACTACAACACCTGAATTATACAAACCACAAGAACCAAGTACATAGAAAAATTCACAATATCACTCAATGACTATCAATTACTATTAAAAGTCTATCTATCACATAGAATAAATCATAACACACCTCCACCGAAGAACCAATGTCAAGCAAGCTAGTTCCCCAATGCTTTTCCTTTCCTCAATGCCTCAGAATGTTTCCAATCTATCAAATTTACAATATTCATAAGCAAACGAGTTTGTAGACATCCATATTAGTATATATCTACGTAGATTAAAAAATCCACCCAAATCTATAATCAAACTCCTAAATTTTGATACCAACTAATATATCAAGTCTCATGTGTCTCAAACATCAAGCCTAGGGTAAAGTTTTAATTTCTCCAATTACTTTGACTTTAATGATATTCAAATAATGCAATACACCTAATATTTAATTACCTATATCAATATATCAAAACTTAAACAACCCAAGTCATAGTAATCACGTACATTGATAAGTGGAAGAAGAGAAGAAGAAACCTCATGCCTATCACCCATAATATATGCACCCTCCAATCATATTATTATTATTATCCTTGCAATTATTATCCTTACCATAATTACACCGGACAATTACAACACAATTTAACCCACCAAAATCTGTAAAACCTATAACACATCGAAACCAATTTTTCAACATACCGATTGATGCCTCAATCATTTGGAAATCGTTACCAATGATTGCAAGTAGAATGTTGCAGCAACACCATATTCCATATAGTCGCCATGTAAGAAACAATTTGCCAATATCCCTTTTCCCCTTCTTTCTCATTTAATTAATATATTAATTAATATGACAATCAACTAATACATGAATTAAATTGTAATGGTACTATACAAAAAAATCCTTTTTAGCTTCCGACCACAGAAAGGAATGAATCTTTCTATGCACTAGCTAATACACTTATATCAATCCATAATTTTCTAATGATTTATTTTCATTAATTATCCCCTTAGCCTTTAATTATTATTTTTATTATTGTTTTATTACATTCTGCCATAACTAAATAGCACTAAGCTTTTCACTATTGGTTGAAATTTCATGCAATCATCACTACAATATCATAATATGCATCCCTATGATCAGTCAATATGTATAGCACAATATTAAATCTTGTCGACTTTTACCTGAAGGTGTAGCCGTTTTGTGTTGACGTCGTAGGTAAGGTTGTCCCTCTACTGTAAGTCTTCTTGTCTAGTCTTTTAATTATTTAGGGTAAATAATTATCAACTAATGATTAAATAACTACTAAATTCCATTAATTTCTTCCTACCTATGGGCCATGTAATAATTTAATTAAATAAATTATGGACTTAGCCCATTAACCATTAACTAGAAATTAATTATTTAATAAATACTTGTCAACTGAATAACTGTAGTTAAACAAATAGTTCAATATTCTCATTTAAAATTTATGAAAAGGTTGTTTTATGAAAGAAATAGGTCTAGTACTCAAACGGACTAACAAGTCGTTACATATACTAATCCAATAGTCTCTAAGCTGAAAAAGATAATTTGCCTAGATAAGGCCCCCTGCTAGCCATAAAACAAATCTAATATAAAAATAGAAATAACTAAAATATGTCCCCGAATGAGGAAGACTCATCGATGAACTATGAACTGCTACTCTCCACCCACAAGCCTCAGAATGACAACTTATATCTACATCACATGAAAAAGGTAGCGCAAAGGATGTATGCGATCAATACGGGTAAGGTAAAGAATATGTACAAACGAAAATAAATAACTGAATTCATATCTATATCATAAGTTTTGAAGGGGAACATAATGAATCTTTCAATTATTTGAATGTAATGATCCTCCATGATATTTTCTTTATTTTCTGATCTTTTAAGCGTATAGAGCTTTTTTGTAGTAACCTCAAGTCATTTATGACTTGCTGGGACTGAAAGTTTGGTCGTCGGGTCGTCCGTTTGAATTTTGTGCAAGTTTCTGTATTTTGGGGCCTTTGAAACTTGAACGGTTGACTTCAGTCAAAATTTCAAGAAAACGGCCTCAAAATGCAATTTTGACAGTTTCATCAGCTCTGAAAGGGCCATTTTAGGCTAGGGCATGGTTGGTTTAGGCCTTGAGATTTCTGATGAGAGTTTGTACCATTAGGCGTTTTAACTTTGAAGCATAAGTCAAGGGTTGACTTTTGTCAACATTCTTGATAAATATGCTCGGATGAAAATTTTGTCTGTGTCGTTAGCAATAGAATGTCGAGTTTAGTCAAGAATGACCTTTCATGTGGTTCCTAAGGCTTCTGGTCTTATTTTGAGCCTTCTTGTGGTTTCTAACGTTAAATGGAACATGAGTGTGGGACCCATTTTTCATCGAAACAACCTCAGATGGAAGTTCTGATTGTTCTGCTGAGTCAGGAATGCCAAATTCGTTGGGGTAGCATATTTTGTTTGCATGCACAGGATTCCGAACGAATCCCGGACACCGAGAATTCAGAGTTTGAGCCATCCAGCTGAAGTGCTGATATCTGCTACAGTCTTTTAGCAACTAGAATTTAGGCCTTTAGCAACTAGATTTTGACTTTAGTGACAAGTTTTGGGTATTTAAATCCCAAAATTTAAATAATTTAAAAGAAAGCATTTCAAACATCAATGGAGTTTAAACAACGCGTAAGACTACAAGCGTCTCTTAAGTCATCTAATACATCATAAGGAAAGTGATTGAGACGTAACTCATACATCACATACAAAGTCAGAAATGAAAATGATATAAAATTATAAAAGATTCTCGGTCCTCGGAACATGAGGATTCACCAATCTTCATAGCCTTTAGAAACAACTAGCCACAGGTTTGGAAAGTAGGAGCGTCAGACCCTACATTCATGAGATAATGTAGGCACAAGTATGCATTAGTACATATAATGTAATAAGTATGAGGTAATATTCATAAACATAGGCATGATAGCATGAATGACATAAAAATGAGTAGGCATTATCATATTGAAACATTTGAAATCTTTAAAGAAGAACTAACATGAAAATCATGAAAACACATGAAAATCTTAAAAAAACTATAATCATTTTGTGGTCTATTAGCTTTAACCGAAAATAAGACCATGAAAGCTATATCATGGAATCTGGTATATCCATCATATCAAAAGAAAGGGGAAACTACTTGCCGAGGTAGAATCCGTACATATCATCATTTGCTAAAGTGGATCCACTAGCTTGGTCATTTAAGACAATCTTACAGGGGCACGTAGTTTGGGACTAGAAGTTGCTACTACAGACTGCCCTAGTTGAGCCTCCACCTCAAGGACCTCCCCGGTTCTAAGTCTAAATCCCAACGGAATAGATAAAATTAAAATATAAATATATTATAGGGAAAGGCAATGATTAATACCAATCCACACTTTTCAAGATCAAAACATAGAATAGTTTCCTAAACATAGTTCAACATAGATGAGAAAACCTTTCACCAATGTGAATTCATTTGTGAGAAATACTTTTCATAATCCTTATCATCATAGTAAGTGAAATCCTTTCACAATAGCATTGATATTTTTCTTTCAAAGCATTCCCAAATCATTTATAATCATTTCATAAAAACTTTCATATCTTTCTCATTTCATAATTCATGGATTCATCATAGGATCATAGTTGGAAAACATCATTTAGGCATGGGTCACTATAATTTCAACTAAATATCATGGATTAACATCAATTCATGCATTATAAGACTTAATTAACCATAATCAGTCATAATTAGATGAAACCTACATTCATTGAATTGAAACCCTAATTTGATAAATTGAAAATTGATTTGGAAAATTGAAATCTTTGGGAACCCCATGGAGGGAAGGACTCCATGGGTGAATACACAATTCCCTTGATCATTTAAGCTCAAGAAAATGGAGAATTCGGAGACTTGAATGAAACCCTAGCTCTTCTTCTTCATCCTTAGACTTGAGAAAATTTCGGAGGATGAGTTTGGTAAATTTTTGGGAATTAAGTAGAATGAGTTGGGAATGGGTTATTTGGGGGCTTAAAATATTTATATAAGACTTAGGGTAGAAGGTAAAACGCTATAGTATTGGATTAAAATATTAAGGAAAAGACCCAAATGCCCCTTTAAAATAACTACTAGACTCGACCTACAATTTGGACCTACAGTCCGTAGGTCCTTCTACGGACCGTACTGGTCAACCGTGGAAAGATTAGGAATCCCTTTTTACTGGCCAACTTTTGACGGCCACCATCTACGGTTCGTACGTCCATTTACGGACCGTAGATACCAACCATATAACTCAACCCGAGACTTTAAAATTTCACTAAGTCTAGGAGTGACCTACATGACCTACCTACGACTTTTACATAAGGTGACGGGTCGTCCTAGTGAACAGTTCAAAGGATACTGGGACTTAATTTTAGAAAATTATTTTCTCACTTCCTACGGTCGTCATATACAGCCCATAAAAACTTCTATTGTTCGTAGGTGGGAACCATAGACAGAAACCTCAGCCCAAAAATTTATTTTCTCCCTTTTTTCTCACGTTCTTAGGTTTTACTTGTGGTGGATTCAGAGCGCTCGTGATCACTTCAGTCTACTTTCTTGATTAAGCTTCTTAGATAATGCCTAGTATAGAGTTCATGTATGTTTGGATAGTAATTGTCGGGTATTTAGCTTTCCCCTTATTATTCAATCTTTTCTTTATTCCATAGGATCCTTGGTCTTAGTGAGGGTGTTGGGATTCTTAGTGAGGGTGTTGGGATTCTTAGTTTAGGCTTGTAGAGTCGCTAGTGGTGTAGATGATCTTTTTTACCCTTGTTAGGATCAGTACTTTGTGGCCTTAAAATAGGTTGGACCATAGATGCTTTAGATTGTTTCTCACCACCCTCGTAGTTATGATTTGTTCCCTATAGGGCTTGTATTGGGTTGTTCTCCTGGGTTGGTGATTGTGACCTTGGTGACTTGTTGTAGCTATGGGTTAGTCCTAGCTATGCTCAGTCGGGGACTGGAGCGGTATGATGTGGGTAAGGTGTCTTCCCTTGAGTTGGTTCCACATTTTATTGATTTGAGACCTCTTCTTTGGTCCCTTTGCTTGTTGTTTAGCGATAAGCTTGTTATACTCCTATAGAGCTTGGTTAGATTGTTGGGCTCGAGGGCGTATGCGAGGACCAGTTAGAACCCAGGTTAGTATTCTCTGCTTCGGTAGCGTGATTTGGTTGGCTATATAATTATTTGATTTTGAGTGCCTTGTTTGAATGTTTGTGATGAGGCATTGCATTATTTAATCATTCTCATAGATTTTTTAGTATGATCATGTCCCATGCATTGACATATTTATCCTTCATGATGAGATACTATTTTACTTAGTTTTTATTCTAAACTGGTTTTAACGGGAGTCGTACCACCTGGATCACTTGACTTACTAAATTTTGAGATTACGAGGCATCACAGACGTGCTGCTTTTTCTACTTGAGATATTAGAGACATTTGGGATGTTCTTAGTTTTTACTTGACTAGTCGGTGCGTCGACACCCTTTCTTGCATGCTTTTGGTTTTGCTGGTGTCCCTAGAATTTACTGGCTAGCAAGGCGGCCTCATTATTGGTTACTCATTGTTCGAGGCTGTTACTTCCTATTTAAGCTCAATGCTCACGGTTCAAGGCTGTTACATTCGATTTGAGGCTAATGTTCACGATTTGAGGCTGATGCTTACGGTTAGACATTGTTACCTCTGGTTAGAGGTATGGATGGTTACTGATGGTTCTACTGTTCACCCTATATTCATATGCATAGGCTATCACCAGTATACTTGTTTTCAGATTGCACCCTTCGGTTTACGGGGGCCGGTTGGGTTATGTTTGATATTTGTACCTTCCAAACTTATGGGGGTCTGATTAGGTTATTATTTGACTATATTTTGTATTCCGTTATTGTTTTACTATTAACTGATAGGCCTGGACAACATAATTGTTCTTGTGGGACCTCCTGGCCATGGGTAATTAACTTGGTATCTTCATTTCTTGCGATTAGGTTGTTGGCTTGCGTTCTAGGAATGTTCTTGACTCAGTATCTTACCCCCTTATTTCCTGTTTCTATTCCTTATTTCATGTCTACTTTAGTATCTCCTATTTAGTTACTTGTGCTATGCTTTCCTTATTTCTTGTTATTTATGCTTATGTCTTCTTTTGAGCTAAGTTGGTCGTTTCCTACTAAGTATTGTCTTTGGTACTCATACTACACTTTTGCTTCTTGTACGTTGCAGTTGAGTTATCGTTGTTGATTTGGAGTCATGTGGAGAAGCTTGGAGTTTTAGAGATTAGGGTGAGCTCATGGCATCTGAAGCTACCGATTTCTGTCTTTTTTGGATAGGCTTAGTTTTATATTGTATTTAGAGATAACCTATACTTGTCTTGTATTTGTAAAAGCCTTGTACTCCTATTTTTTATTAGATGCTCAGCTATTGACTGCTGTTAGTTCTTTGGATGGTTCCTTCATTATTTTTGTTGATTATCTTTTCTCTGCTTTGTTCTAAGCTCTTGTTTCTTGTTATTTTCTTTTTCTTGTAATTCGTTGCTTATGGCTCCAGGTTAAGGGTTAGGCTTACCTACTGGTGGGGTTAGTAGGTGTCATCTCTATTTGAGAAAATGGATTATGACAATTTGATATTAGAGCTCTAGGTTGACCGGCATTGTTTGTTTGAGAACAAATGTCTAGTAGAGTCTTACAGATTGGTGTGGAGACATTTGAATCCTGTCTTCGTGACGTTATAAGGCATTCTTAGGAAATTCAGTTTTTGACTCTTATCGTGTGCTTTTTCTTTGATTAACCTCTAAAACTCCATTATTGGATTATACTCTCTCCTAGATAGATAACACAAATCATTCGATGGACGTTGATACAACATCAACACATTCAACCAAAGTTTCAGCATGTGATCGGGCTATAAGGCCTCAGTCGGGCATGAACCTTTAGATTAGAGGCGCTCCTCAACATTCATAGAATTTGGAGGAGCCCAGGCTTTGATAGGGTATTTGGCTACATCAGTTCCTTGGTGTTCAGTGTTAGGAGGTCCAATCCCCTCCGAGGGTACACTATACACAGGTGTGGTTCTTGGTGCAGTAGGTGTTTCTCAAAGAATATTTGGGTTGAGAGGTCCCAAACAAGTTTCGTCGTCCATTATAGAGTATATGATGATAGTTCTAGAGTGAGTTTCATAGCCCCATATTGCATTCTTCAGATCAGGAGTTGAGTCAAGGTTCATTAGAGGGTTGGCCTAGCCACTCGATTGGTGTTGGTGCATCTTATAGAAGCAAGATCTTCTTTTCCCTAGTTTGTTATTCATGTCATGGATGTGGAGCAAGCGTGCGTTGAGAATTATGGAGTTAGTGGTAAGAGGCCTTGCCATTAGTGTAGCGCTGAAATCATTCCACTTCGAGGTGGGTACCATTTCAGCAAGGTTCCTCTTCATTCTATACCTATCAGGCCTATGGCGATTACATCTCAGGTCCCAAGGGGTTTTGAGATAGGTCGTGGTGCCTATGATAGGCTATAGGCCAGACTTCTCATGATGGTCATTTTAGACCTTCATGTGTTGGGCCTGAGGTTACTCCAGTTGGGTCATCACAGCTAGTTACTCTAAGTGATGGTTTTTATGAGTGCGGCAAGATAGGCCACTATGTAGAGATTATCAGAAGGATCGGGTGTAGTAGGTTGAGGGTGGTTTGGAGTTTGTTAGATGTACATAGGTCAGATCACCACATTCTTCATGTCGGGCTTCACTCTTGATAGGTTTTTATTATTGTGGAGGGCGTGACCACCGTTCTAGAAAGTGCCCTAGGTGGGATTTGCTTTTCCCAAATATTGTAGACATCTGATAGTCCCTAGGCTATGGTGGTCACATTTAGTTGTACCGGTGGGGAGCTTGGTCATCAGCCTACAACTTGTCCCCAACATGGGACCATGATAAGAGTTATTCAACTAGATCATTCTTATGGGTTATCGGATCCTTCAATTAGAGATTGTGCCTTTGGTGTTGGAATTACTTCATAAGGTGTTTTGGTTGATGTCGGGCACGGTCTGTTCAATGCTTCTGTAGGTCGGTTAGAAGCTGAGGCTTCAAGTATCCTTTCTTTGGATGCGATTCTGTACTTTCTCCCTTTAGTTCTTATTTTGTGTGATTTTGGGTTTTCATTCCTATTGTGGTTTATTTGGCTTTGTATCTATCGATCGCTTGTTATGTCAGCTTGATTTGAGGATTATGTATGTGTTTTGCCCCTATAGTTGATTTCTTTTAGTAGTGGATCAACTAGGTTGTGTTTCTTTGATTAGGAATAGTGTTTTAGTAACTCCCCGTGCCTTTTCCTTGATAATACTGTTGTGATTGTAGCCTTAGGATTGCTGGTTTCCCTTTTTGCCACACTTGTTGTGTGCTTTTGTTGTGATGTCGATCCTTCTTTGGTAGGTGGCTAGACCTGCTTTGGCCGATTTTAGTTTTGTTTGTTGTAGGGCCTAGTTTGTTTAGCAGGTTGGCTTAGTTGTGAGCCATCCCTATTGAGTAGTAGTCGGGAGATTTCTAGTTCTCAGAGTTATGTGTTGGGAAGATAGCTGATGAGTGGTAGATTCACATCATTTGAGGCTTATTTAGTACAACAATTAGTGTCGTCAATGCCTAATTATATTCTTTTCCAATGATATTTTGATAATTTGCAGTTATGAATGCTAAGGAACAAGGCAAGGATGAATACTTGAATGAGAGGTCAAAAAGATGAAACAAGTGCAAACTCCACATTGTTGATCACCAAACCAAAAGGGCGGATTGCCCAACTAGCATGACCTTGCCTAAAGTGACAGTACTCAAGGTTGAAAATTTCAAGGCAAGATTGGTGAAAAGAATCATGAATTGGCGACTCGCCAAGTGAAATAGACGAACTAAATGATCATCACCATAGGTGTCAGGGTGTGGATAAATATAAAAACTTAAAAGGCGAACAAAAGTTAGTACTCGGCGATTTGCCGAATGTGAAAGGTAGACTCGAAATAGCTCACCGACTGAGGTTCAAACACCTGAAGCCTGAAGAAAAAGAAGGGTGAGCCAAGGAGCAGAAGGCAATCCACTGAATCAGCTTGGCTAACCCGACTAATGTCGCTGAATTGGTCACGTCGTCAATTTTGGAAAACTATAAATAGCCCAAATGAGAGAGAAATATAATTTTTACTGGGTGAGACTTTGGAAAAAGACTTTGAGAGAGAAAATTCCTAATTTTTTATGAGCTTTGAAATCCTTAATTTGGGGTTTTAATCTTTTCACTCTTAAATTTGATAAATTTAGGTTGAAATCGAATCGGGTGTTGATTATAATTGCTTAATTTCATCACATCCATAGTTGCTCTAATGATAGGTATAATTTCTCTATTTTTGTGATGGATGGCTAAAACCCCAAGTCTATGGATGTAATTATTGGATTGGGTGTTAATTTGATATAGTGGGTATTGTGTTGTGCTTTATTTTATATCTGTTTATTCATGGATTTAGGCTAATTAGCATTGGGTTAACTCATTGGTTAAGGTTGCAAATTTAATCTTACTCTCGATCTTCGATTTATTCTCAAAAGTGATCGATTGGAGCGGGTAATTAGTCTAATGTTTTTAACTTAGGTTTGATGGCTATGATTTTCTTGAAAGAGAAATTATGGATCAGGTCTGTTTGTCCAAATTTGCTTGAAAAAAAAGATTTTGTAAGGTAGTGGGTTGTTTTGTAATTCACATAGATGAGACTGAAAGGAGATTCTATGAAATAATATTATGAGATCGAAAGAAGATTAGTGTCATTGAAGATGACCCAATCTATCCATCTTTGTTTAGCACTATTGAGCACCACATTTACACCTATGTGACATTAATTACAATCCCTGAACCCCTAGATTGATTAGTAAATTTTTAAAATTCGTGATATTATTAGTTTAATCTTGACTTGTGACAACAAAATAATTTTACTTAAATTTAGTGGAATCATCCACTACTCTCTTAATTGCTATAAATGAATGAATTTACAATCTAAAGTTCCTAATTGAATTCCTTTCCTTACACCATTCTTTGTGGCATTCGACACCAACTCTTAGTTGGGTATTTTTCTTGACAGCGACCACTTATTCTCTTAATTGTTTTGGAGGATTTTTTGAGCATTATCAAAAATGGTATCGTTGTCGGGGAATGGTAGCTAAGTATTCAATTGGAGAAGTTAGTCTGTAATTTTTTTAGCTGTAGTAGATTGTTGTTTGTTGTTGTGCGTCGCTGATTTGCAGGTATACAAAATGAAATATCATGGTAGTGACAACGATAGTCACTACAGACAAAACGATAATATGGGTTACTTGAATTATATGCATATGAATGTCATCCAAACCGCAGGAGCTATCCGGTAACCTCCTACAACAGGGAGGACAGTCTTCCAGGTAAGGGGAACAATGCTATGGCTACTCCAAATGCGAGGAATGTTTGGGGGACTTGCTCATGAAGATCCTCAAGAACACCTCAGAATTTTGTGGATGTTTGTGGGCCATTCATCTTCAAAAACATCTCACAAAAGTTTATCCGACTGAGATTGTGTCCGTTCTCCTGAAAGGGAGAAGCAACTAGATTGCTTGCCGAGTTAACTAATGATTCAATCACCTCGTGGGATGAGTTGGCAGATGCATTCTAAGAGGTAGCGTAAAATATTTTAAAGGGGCGTCGGGTGAGCCTCTTCATGATACTTGGCTACGATTTCGGAAACTACTATTGTAATGTCCGACACATTGTGTTCCGGACAACTTGTTGCTGCAATACTTCTATTGAAGCTTGGATTTCGTTAACAAAGGCCTCGCCAACCAGTTTATTCAAGGTGGGTTGATGAGGCTTCCATATGATGTTGTTGTATTACTGCTTGATGATATGAAAAAAATTAACCGTGCATGGCATACTAGAGAAGATCAGGTGTCTCCTCTACATGTGGGTATGATCAAAGAACATTTGGAAAAAAATCAAGAGAAGGATGAAAATATGGCAAAGATGATGACCTAATTTGACTTGCTTTCCAAACATGTAATGAGAAGTTGACTTAAAGCTGTAAACGTTGTGGCTCAAGTGTGGCAAGATGTCCAGAAGATACCAAATTTGAGGCATTATACAATGAGAAAGTACAATACTTGGGAATTCAAATGGAGGGTTCTCACCTAAACTATCAACGACAAGGTAGGAACAAAGGTTGGAACAAGGAGTGAGACTATGGTTGGATAAATTGGAGAGGTGGAAGTGGGAGAGAAACAGAGGCTGAGAAAGATAAGTACATTCCTCCTCATGATCGTCCAAGGTCAAAGAAACCACGGGGCCTGGAGGGAAACCCCACTGAAGAAATGTTAACAAGGATCTTCAACAAGGTTGAAGAATCTGATAAAGTGATGACAGAGTTGAATAATGACTTCTCCACGTTGACCCAAACTGTTACATTTCATTCAGTGTCAATTAAGAATCTTGAAACTCAGATTTGTCAACTCTCCACTCATCTCAATCCAAGGTAAAAGGGAGAGCTACTTAGTGACACTGTCCCGAATCCTAAAAATAATTATTAATGAAGTGAGAACTATATATGTTGTTCCACGACGTTAAATAACACACTTCTTAGGAGGCAACCCAAGATTATTTTATTGATTTCAATAATGTATGTTCCGAGTGTAGGTTGAAATGAAGTCAAAGTGTTGCGAAACTTACTTTAGGCAATGCCAAAACCATATCGGCAAGCCACCAAAGGTATTGTGCGGACTCATTCTTGTCGCCTTCTGAGCTGGAAAAAGTGAAAAATTGTACTGTCAACTTAGGCGATCTGAGCTCCAATTGGCGATCAACCGATGTGAACTAAGAAGACTCCATCAAGTTTGCCGAATTATCCTTCAGGTTTGGTATCCAATCAGGCCTCTTCGGTGAGCTTCAGCTCCTTCGGTAATTCATCAAATACGTTCGGTGACGTTACACACAGATCGACAAGTGCGTCTGACATAAATATGCCAAGTGTCTTTTCAAGTTCAAAAAAACCATTTACATATCTTTGTGCTAATTTTCCCTCCTAAGCTCCCAATACACTAATTTTTGAGTGTGTCAGTACCTCTTGCTTGTTATTTTGAGTGTGTGAAGTGCTTTGGATTGCTTGCATTTTGACGCCAACCCTATTTCCCCTAATTTTCTGTGTTGTACTACTATTTGAGGTTGGTGTACGATTTCTATCCTATCATTTGTGATGAAATGTGTGATATTTTTTGTGGGCTTTATGCCATTGGAATCATATTGTTGTTTAAATTTCTTGGGTAATGCTAAATAGATGGTATTGAACTGTTCCCATGAGTTAAATAGTTGAGTTTTCGCCCAAAATTACTAAAATTAGTTGTGTTGGTTAGAATGTGAAATTGAACCTTTGTATGTCTTTGTTGAATTTTATATGGTAGAAGCTGATTAGCCCAGTGTTTCCTCGATGGCTTGAATTTGCCAAATGATAGACAGTGTGACTATTTTCTTAAGGAAAAATCGTTATTTTGGAAAATACTTAGTGATTTTGGGGAAGTCCAAGTACCCATGGGTAGAAAAAAATGTGGGTACATTGTCGAGTTAATTGAGAATTGGTTATCATTGCGTATTGTGGTTTGAATTCATGAAAATGGGCATTGGGCTGAACACCGCCTATTTGATGGGCTTGTCTTAGATCACCAAGGCAGTTAGGCGAATCACCGAGTCAGTCCCGGCTCACCTTTGTTACTTGAATATGTTACCTGGGTACTATTTCATTCAATGAGCTTGTCTTAGTCTACCGAAACCCACTGGGCATATCGCCAAGTGGGAGTGGACATCGCCATTTGTGTCTGTTCTTTTTAATTTTGCACTATCACGTTCGGTGGATTTATCTTAGTCGGCTAAAACCATTTCAGTATGTTGTCAAGTTGGAGATGACTCCGCCCTTCATGCATGAGTTCAATATTTTTGTGCACTGTTAGTTTCGGCGAGCTCAGCTCAGTGCGCCTAACAATTTAAGCGGACCACTTTCTGAGTAGGCGTGTTTCATAACCTTGATTTTCATTGTATTCATTTTGTGTTTGATTTCAACTAACCTTCACACGATCTTTGCTTTAAATAACTGTGCACTGTAGGAAATGGGCAAAACAAAAGTAAAATGAGTGGTTACTTCTAATACTGAATTTGACAGGGAATCATCTCCTCCTCTTCCTCCAAAAAGGGCAAAAAGGGATTGTTAGAAATGAGCCTTCTCAAAAACCAACCACTCCACACTCCTCGATGTGTGTGCATGAGCAACAAAGAAAAGGGGTTGTTAGGAAAAGAACTGATACCCGCTCTAAGTTGGGCGAACCTTTTCGAAATCAGGAACCTACTTCTTGTATTCTCCCAATCATACCTCTAAGGGCTCTCAACAGGCTCAAGGCTGCTGGAGAATGAACAATTTTATAGGAGAGGTGACTTTCCACTGATGGGGTGATAAATGTGTATCAGCCATATGGGATATGATTAAATTTTATGGGTTCGAGAGGTTCACAACAACTAGAATTCCTTAGACCATGCATGGGTGTGGGAGGTCTATGCAGCCTATACAAAAGTGTTGCTAGAGAAGATGAAGGGAACAATTTGGAAAACCTTGGAAGAAGTCAAAGTTCATTGTAAGCTCGTATCGTGCCACGGAGGAAAGATTAATGAGATATTCGGTACGAAGGGCTCAAGCAATTCATATTTCAGACTCCGAATAAATAAAGTTTAGTGGCACAAAAAGGATTGTTGGCCCCTCTCATCTCTGACATCTCCCTACCATGGATGGCTGAGGGAGCAAAAATGGAAAAGAAATACATAAACATCACCTCCAGATACTGGTTTAAATTCATCAACAGTAACATCATGCCATCTCAGATTGAGTCTATTCTCCAGCTTTCGATAGCCATACCACTTGGAAGCATAATGGATAGGACAGACATCAGTGCTGGCAGGTTTATCGTTGAGGAGATGTTGATGAGAGCTATACAAGAGCTGACTTCCCTCCCATTTACGGTCTTGTTCACAAAGTTATGTGAAGAAGGAGTTCCCTTTTGGGGGAATATTGTTGTGAGGATCACCCTAGCCTCTTCCAATGACATCCGGAAGATCGAGGCAGATTACTAACAGGATGATGCGGCTAGGAGGAAGTCGTCACCACCAAACACAACACCTATGGTTGATCCTACTGCTCTTGTGGACGAGGCCACCCCATCCGCTCCATCTGTGGAGCCTTTAGGTATAACTCAACCTTCTTTTGTGCCCTCTACTTCTGTTGTTGTTGCACCTGCTTCCACGCCTGCCCCAACTCCTATCTCCCAACCCCTCTTAACGCAGGCCATGATCTATCAAATGGAAAATATTTCCTGGTCTTCGGATATGAGGGTATCTAGGTTTGAAAAAGAGATGAATGCGTTGATTGATAGGGAGATTAAGGATACCTTAGCCCCTTTAAGAGACAGGTTGGATCGGTGTGAGTCCACTATTGACAAACATGATGCACAATTGGACAACCTGAAGGCTAGAATGGAGGCGAGAGAGACGACTAAGGTTAGCTCTGATGATTTAACTAAGATAAGGGTTGATGTAGGTACTTTGAGGGTTGACGTAGACCAGGTAAGGTCTGCAAATATATCTATGTTGTGTGGCGAGGTTCCTTTGCAAGATGCAGCTGAATATGAACCTTCCTCTATACCTAGTATTGATATTCCTTCAAGTGTGGCTGAGCAGCCGAGTGTAAATGGGATGACTATTGCTGATGTTGTTGTTGTTGAGGGAGATGAGAAGAGGGTCGAGGATGATTTGGTTGAGGAGACGAATGAGGAGGAGCTTAAGAGAGAGGAGCAACGGATCACATTTACACTGACAGAGCTACATGATCTAGAGGAGACGATGGTCCATGCTAAATTGGAGAGATCTCTTGAGGAGACCTTTGCGGTTGGCACCAATAGAGTCTCTTCAGACTCCACCAATCCTCATGTTGATGTGCTGAGCACTAACACCCCAGTTGAGCCCCCTTTGTTACCTCAAGTGATCATTTGTGCAGGCATTGATGCCACTCCTCTTGAGAATTATGATGCAAGCACTCCACAGGCATAGCCTTTCAGGGGACTTCTTACCTCTCATCCTTTACTATTTTATTGTATTCCGCATTAAAGATACTGGTGTGTTATTTTGGTGGGGTAAGGGAACTTGTACCAATAGTTCCCTTTTGATTGTATTTTGTTACTTTTAGCTTTACTTTTGGATAATTGTAGTATTTTGTTATTTTTTATTTTATTGTAGTGGTTTTGATGGATTAGCGCATTTTGTCTCTCCATTTTTCTTTTGGCCCATGAGTTTTGGAAGTTTTTGAAATGCTTGAGTTATCATTGTTAATGTTTGAGGATTTATTTTAATCAATAGCGATGTCTTGAATAGTACTCATGATGAGAAGTTGTTTAATGTTGAAATTGCAAGAAGAAAATAGTTTGGTAACACTTTTGAATGATCTTTTTGAATCTTGTGATGACTACTTGTGTTTGGATGTCTGTCTTGCAATAAACATCACACATACACTATTGAGTTTGTCGGGCTATGCTAAATATTTGTGTTTGAAGTGCCTTGTATGGTGAGGTTTTGTTTGAAATCATGCTTGTGAAACCTAGAATTTTCCTTATTAGTTCAATTGTCTAACTTTGGTAAATGCAAAAAGTGACATTGGGCACATATTTTGAGACCAAACACAAATGCCTATACCTTTTGTGACTACCTTGTGAGGGTGTGCAACCATCTTGGCAGCATTTGAGCATAAACCATTTATTGACAACCTTGTGAAACCCCTTGAGCCAAATGATTCCCTAACTTCTCACCCATAAATCCTTTTTGAAGCATTGGTTTGTTTGAATAGCCAACTTAGGCCAAATGCCAAAGTTGTGGGTGTGGAAAGGAAGGAAGAATGAAATCCAAGTGAAAGGAAAACAAAGGTAAAGAAACTCAGCTTTGAAATATATTGCAAAAAGAAGGAACCCCTCCTTATAAATAAAAGGATTAACAAAAATATGAAAATTGAAATGAAAAAGAAAGTGTGCTGAAATGAAAGGGGGTGTCCTACAAAATGATTCACAAGTTGAAGTTTGAGTTTATAAGTGAATAAAATGAAAAGAACTTGAGAAGCGGTGAACACGATTAGAACAATGCTTTGAAAAGGTTGAAGTCACAGAGCCAAATTGACCATACCTTAACCCTCAGCTCCATTACAAGCCTAAAAGACACTTTAGATCTTGCATAAACTAGGTTGTATGATGATTGGGAAATTGGGCAAACCTATGGGATGACGCTTGCATAGCTTTTTCTTTCGAAGAGAGAGAGTTGTTTTGATTCCTAAATTTGTCATTGATTTGCGTTGTCAGAGTGTGGAATCGTTCTTCATGTAATGGCACTTGAATGGATTTGTTGAAACATGGTGTTGCATAAGTGAGGGAACAGGCTAGTCATCATTTGAAGCCTTTTGATTATGATTAAGTGTTTCACTTGCTTGAAAATAATCTTGTAATAGCACTTGCACATTGGCTCTCATCATGAACTGTTGTAGACATCCTTATTAAACTAATTTTGTTCTTGATTTACTTGAGGACAAGCAAAAGTTTAAGTTTGGAGTTTGTTGGGTGGTAGATTTGCACTCATTTGAAGCCTATTTAGTTCAAAAATTAGTGTGCTCAATGCCTAATTATGTCATTTTCTAATGATATTTTGATGATTTACAGCTATAAAACTAAGGGACAAGGCAAGGGTGAATACTTGAAAGAATGCAAAAAACATGAAAAGAAGTTAAAACTCCACATTGTTGATCGCCAAATCAAAACGGTGGATTACCCAACTGGCATGACCTTGCCTAAAGTGACTGTACTCAAAGTTGAAAATGTCAAGGCAGGATTAGCGAACTCAATTATGAATCGGTGACTCACCGAGTGAAATAAGTGAACTAAATTATCATCACCGAAGGGGATAGGGCGTGGATAAAATATTAAGGCTTAAAAGGTGAACAAAGGTGGTACTCGATGATTCATCAAATGTGAAAGGAAGACTCGAACGAGCTCGCTAACTAAGGTTCAAACATCTGAAGCAAGAGAAGGGTGAGTAAAGTAGCATATGGTGATCCGTTGAATCATCTTGGCGAGCCCGACTAATGTCGCTGAATACGTCACAAAGTGAATTTTGGAAAATATAAATAACCCAAAAGAGAGAGAAAATATAAATTTTTCTAAGGGAGACTTTGGAAAAAGACTTTGAGAGAAAATTCTTGATTTTTGTATGAGCTTTGATACTCTTAGTTTGGGGTTATAACATTTTCACTCTTTAATTTGACAAATTGAGGTTGAAATCAAATTGGGTGTTGATTATAATTGTTTAATTTCATCACATCCATGGTTGCTCTCATGATAGGTATAATTTCTTTACGTTTTGTGATGGGTGGCTAAAACCTATGTCTGGGGGTGCAATTATGGGATTGAGTATCGATTTAATGTAGTGGGTTTTGTGTTGTCCTCTATTTTTTCTCTATTCATTCATGGATTTAGGATAATTAGCATGGGATTAACTCATGGGTTAGTATTACAAATTTAGTCCTACTCTCGATCTTTGATTAGTACTCGGAAGAGATTGATTGGAGTGGGTTATTAGTCTAGTATTTTTAATTTAGGTTTGATGGGTATTAGTTGCCAGATAGAGAAATTATGGATCAGATATATTTGGCCAAATTTGCTTGAAAGAGATATTCTCTAAGGTAGTGGGTTGTTTTGTAATTCACATAGATGAGACCGAAAGGAGATTTTATGAAATGATGTTATGAGATCGACAGAAGATTAGTGTCATTGAAGATGACCCAGCCTATCCATGTTTGTTTAGCACTATTGAGCACCACAATTACCCTTATGTGACATTAATTCCAATCCCTGCACCCCTAGATTGATTCATAAATTTTTTGAATTTGTGATATTTTTTTTAATCATGACTTGTGATAACGAAATCTTTTTACTTAAATTTAGTGGAATCAACCACTACTCTCTTAATTTCTATAAATGAATGAATTTACAATCTAAAGTTCCTAATTAAATTCCTTGGCTTACACCATTCTCTGTGAGATTCGACCCTGACTCTTAGTGGATATTTTTATCGACATCGATGGCTTATTCTTTTAATTGTTTTGGAGGATAGTTTGAGTGTTATCAATAGACTTCTTTAGTTGTTGTAGTCCTTTTTTGTTGGTTTCTCCATTTTCCTAAGTCTTTTCTAGATTGTAGAATTATATTTTAACGCATTCGGTCCTTCTGGATCCGTCCACTTCCTAAGGTCTGAGAGTTTAGTTGTGGCTAGCCAGAATCTAGAGGTGTGATCCCATGTCGTGTCTTGTTGTACTTGTTTTTGTTCTGTTCTGCTGTGTTGATGGCTCTTGAAGCAGGTGTGTAATGTAGAGTTTGAATAGCGATTTTCATCGATGGCTTCATGCCTTAGCTTGGTTGGAAAATGGAAATTTGCTAAGAAGGTTCATCATCACGACGGGGTCAAAGTAATTTGTGGGTTTATGAGTTGGCTCTAGTATAGGATGTCGGGTTTGATTTTGTCATGCTTGGTAGCTTGCGTGGTTCATGATGGGGTTGGTACCCTAGGGCACTAGCTGTCACGACACAAAGTATACCCTAGGCGTAATATGGTGTATAGTACGCCGACGAGCCCTACACAAGCCACTTACCATACATAAACAAGATAACAGAAAATCAAGAGATTTTAAAAGCAAATTCATAGCATAAAGAGTTTTGTAAAACGAAGCGGAAGTCTACATAGTCTCAAAAGTCATCTAGTACATAAGGAGTGATCGGGACGTAACCCGTACATCACATACAAAACTGAAATGTAAAGACATAACAAAATAAATGCTTGCTCCTCGGAACATGAGGACTCACCAATCTTCAGTATTTACTAAGTGATCCTTAGCCGCAGAGATGCAAATTCGAAACATCGTACCCTAGAGTTGGGAAAATGTAGGCAAGAGTATGAGTTAGTCAAAAAATGAACCAAGTATGATAGCGATGCATAAAGATATGAAATCATGATAAAAAGAACATTTTCATGATATGCAATGACCAAGCTAAAATATAAGATAAAAGGGTTAGAAAACATAAGTCATAAAAACCTGGTCAATGCAAGCTTAACATCTTTAGAACATTCGTGAGATATTCATGAAGTAACCTTGATTAATTACTATGGGAGATTTACCTTTAACCAACATTTAAGACCATGTAAGGTTTTGACATGGAAACCAATGTCTACCCCACACTGAAAAGAGGTGTTCTCACTTGCCAAGGTACGAACCATGAACTTCTAGCTTAATGGCTCCACTAGCTAATGTCTATCTAGAAACCCTATGGTGGCACATAGTTTATGGGACATGCGTGATTTCCACTTGTCTACTCGGTGCTAAGCATAAATCCCACAAAGTATTGATTATTCTTAACCTTTCATAACATTCATGAGAAATGGGTAATTGCCATATGTCTTAGCATTGGAAGTCATGGGTAATCCCCGTTTGCCTCATTATTAGAATAACTCCTTAACTTTGATTCATTTTAGGTGAGAAGACCTTTCAACCATAGAATCCTTTATATGAGAAAACCTTTCACATTCATATATTGAGTAATTATGTGAGAAATCCTTTCACAACAATAAACCAACAACAACATCATTTATGCTTTACTCTCAAGCAACTTATATCATATTTAATCAATTTCATAAGAACATGATTATTTCCATAATTCACCTTTCATAGTTCAAAACCTACTTTCAATCATGAAAATCTATAAAAAAAAAAAAAGGGTTAAGAATGGGTTCATGGGGATTCATCTTAAAATCATGGAATTATCTCAATTCATGCATAATACTTCATAAAACAATCAATTATATCAATATAAAGAGAGAACCCGTTACATAGAAAAAATCCCTAACTTCAATTGGGAATTTTTACATCAAAATTGGGGAACTTAGGAACTCTATAGAGGAAAGGGCTTCGTCAATGAAGATTATCATACCATAGTGTTCAAAGCCCACAAGAGATGGTGAATTAGATACTTGATCTTGAAACCCTTAGTTGACTCCTTCTTCTTCTAGAGAGAGAAATATTTAGGGACGATGAACTTGTTCGTCTTTTGGAAAATTGTGAGAATGAACTGAATTAGGAAATTTTAGGGGTTAAAATTTTACATAGGGTTTCTAATAGAGGAAAAAATGACATAATATTGGGCTAGAATAATTATAAAAAGACCCAAAATCCTTAAAAAAATAACTGCTGATCTCATCAACGACCCGACTTACGGTTCGTTGGTCAGACCACAGACCGTCCTGGTTGGTCGTTAATGAGTTCAGAAACCATGGATTTGGACTACCAACGACGGTTCTCTGTACAATATGTGGGTTTACCTACAAACAGTACCTCTCGGTCGTGGGTCTCCACTTTTGACTCTAAATTTCTCTATGTCTGGGACTCACCTACGCTACGACTCGTGCATAGGACAATGGGCCATCCTGATGACCCGTCAAAAGGTACTGGAACTTTGATGCTTTTGGAAAAATTGGATTGGACACCCACCGAGCTACCTATGGACTGTGTGTCAGTCTACTGGCCGTTGGTGGCTCCGTTGGTGCTGGCACCAGATCCTGGAAAAGCTGAAATTTCCTGTATTTTTAAATCCGAGGTATTACATTATCTCCCCTTTGGGAACATTCGTCCTTTAATGAGATTCAAGACATCATAAGGAGTTTAGAAACTTAACATAACAGCCCAACATGAATGTAATCACATAAGTGCACGTGTCCGAGAAGCAAACATCTACTTTAAGGTAAAGCATGTTCAAAACATCATATAATGAAGTCTATATGCAACTCATGCTCAAATGCACATAAACATGTAGAAATCAATCAATTAACTCATCTTTCACAAAATTTAGGCCTGTTCATGAACATACATAAATGAGGAGTCATGGGAATATCTAAGACCCATGACAGAAAAAGAGTAAACCATGAGGAACTCAATACCTCAAGCTAGAGTAGGGACGGAAGGAAAGAGATGAGGATAACGGGACATCATATCGGTCTCGGCCTCCAAAGTAGCACCCTCAACTAACTGATTCCTCCACAGAACCTTTACGTCAGTAACCTCTTTGTTTCTCAACCTCTTAACTTGTCGGTCTAAAATCTCAACCGAAACTTCCTCATAAGAAAGATTCCCCTTGACTCCCTAACCTTCTAAGGGAAATATGGATTCCGGGTCTCCCACAAATTTCTTCAACAAGGAGACACGGAAAACCGAATGCACCGATACAAAGTCATAAGGCAACTCAAGTTCATAAGCAACCTTTCCTACACGCCTCAATATCTGATTGGGGGCCCACATAACGAGGACTAAGCTTCCCTTTCTTTCCAAATCGCATTACACCCTTCATGGGTGAAATTTTCAAGTAGACCCAATCATTTACCTCAAACTCAAGGTCTCTTCTTCTAACATCGGCATATGACTTTTGTCTACTTTGAGCCATTTTCAATCATTCTCTAATAAGTCAAACTTTCTCCACAACCTCATGTACCAATTCAGGACCTATCAAAGCAACTTTACCCACTTCAAACCAACCTATAGGAGATGTACACCTCCTACCATATAGAGTCTCAAATTGAGCCATGCCAATACTTGAGTGATAGCTATTGTTGTATGCAAACTCAATCAAAGGCAAGTGGTAATCCCAATTGACCTTGAAGTCAATTAAACATGCTCTAAACATATCTTCCAAAGTTTGAATAGTACGCTCCGCTTGCCTATCATTGATAAAAGGACGTACTAAGCTTAAAACGAGTACTAAGATCCTTTGGAAAGATTTCCAAAATTGAGAAGTGAATTGGGTACCACGATCAGAGATAATGGAAAAGGGCACTCCATGCAACCTAGCCATTTCCCTCAAATACAACTTACCATAGTCGTCCGCCGAATAAAAAAACCTTGATGGGAATAAAATGAGTCGATTTTATCTTTCGATCTTCTATAACCCAAATCGAATCATGTTGTCACCGGGTGTGAGACAACCCAACAATAAAATCCATATTCAAATCTTGCCACTTTCAAGTAGGAATGCTAATATCTTGAGATAACGCTCCCCGCTTTTGATGCTCAACTTTTACTTGTTGACAATTAGGAAACTTAGCCACAAATCCACAATATCCTTCTTCATCCCATTTCACCAATAGACCTCCCGCAAGTCATGGTATATCTTGGTGGCTCCCGACTGAATGGAATATCAAGAACTATGGGCTTCTGATAAGATCCGTTCTCTCAAGTCATATACATTGGGAACACACAAACGACCTTGATAACGAAGCACACCATGTGCCCCTTAGGAGAAAGCCTCAACGGAGTTTTTATGCATCGATCCTTTTAATTCAACCAAAGTCGGATCAAGACCTTGCTTGGATTTCACATCATCCGCAAAAGATGATTCCGAACCATTGTGAACCATAACACCACCTTTGGTAGAGTCAACTAATCGAACACCCAAACGTGTGAATCTATGAACATCTTGAACCAACTCCTTCCTATCATCTTCAATATAAGCAACACTACCCATCGATAACCAACTAAGAGCATCCGCCACCACATTTGCCTTATCGGGGTGAATTAGAACACTCATATCATAGTCCTTTAGAAACTCAAGCTACCTTCTTTGGCAAAGATTTAGATCCTTCTAATTAAAAACATGTTGCAAACTGTGTTGTCCATAAAGACATCGACATGAACACCATATAAATAATGCCTCCAAATATTAAGACCAAACAGAACTGCGGCTAGTTCAAGGTCATAGGTAGGATAATTCTTTTCATGAATCTTAACTTTTCTTGAAGAATAGGCAATGACTTCCCATTATTCATAACGACACATCCTAACCCAATTCTAGGATAATCGCAAGAAACAACAAACCCATCAATTTCTTCTGGTAAAGTCAACACAGGAGCGGAAGTAAGTCTATCTTTCAATTTTAAAAAAGTCTTTTCATATGCTTCGAAACATATGAACTTAACCTTCTTTTATGTCGGTGCCTTTAATGGAGAGGCAATCGATGAAAACCCTTCCCCAAACCTTCTATAGTAACCGGCTAAACCCAAGAAACTTCTAATATCCGAAGGGGATAGAAGTCTAGACCAATGCTTTACCACATCCATCTTCTTAGGATCTACCTCAATACCCTTACCAGAAACAATATGACCAAGAAAATCCACGGACCTTAACCAAAACTCATATTGACTAAACTTTGCAAAGAGTTTTTGGTCCTTGAGGACTTACAACACAATCCTCAAATGATCATTATGCTCGTCTTCACTTCTCGAATAGATCAATATATCAACTTGTAACAGCCCGTAATTTAGTAGACCATCTAGGGCTATGTTTGAGGGCTACAATTCAAGACTAGAGGGCATGAGCCAAGGCAAAGAGGTAAGAGCCAAGGCTGCCCCAAGCTGGCCATGGCACTGCCCATGACCACGAGAGCCTTCACGGCTCGTGGTGGCCACCATGGTTCGTGGTGCCACCCGTGGTGGTGAGGCAGTGAGCCCCTCAAGGCTTCCCAATTTAGCCTCCTCCACACGAGCCACTTCACAACTCGTGAAGGCCTAGATGGATCGTGGGAGTGGCCGTGGACATGCCTTGAACTTGTGGGGGGCAAGACCTTGGGGCCAAGCTACTGGACAATGGACCACGAGCAGAACCATAGCCAGTGGTCTTGACCACGGTTTCGTGAGCCATGTCGTGGTGCCTGGCACCATGCTGCCTAAGTAAGGGCAAAATGGGAAATTTCAAATCAAGTTAGTATTAAGTGGGGTCATTTTTTATAGACTTTATACACCTATATAAGATATTTTAACCCTTTAACCACCCCGAATAAGTCTTTATTTCCCAATACCCAAATCAAATCCCCAAAAGCTCTCCTCTCAAATATTTCTCTCTCTAAAACTTGAAGAAGAAGATAGAGCTTGAAGCTAGGTCAAGAACAAGACTCGATTGTTGCAAGCTTTGTGAGGCTTTATAATCAAGGTATGTTAGCTTATTCATCCATAGATTCTTCCATCCATGGAGTCCCCTAGAAATCCCCCAATTGTGAAGATGAAATTCCCAATTCAAGTTAGGGTTCCTTCCAATATTGTGGGTTAAGTTGAGTATGAATCCAATTAAGTAGATATTGATTGTTTATGGTTGAATTATAAGTGAATCATGATATTATGATGAAATTGCATGTTTTCTATGTCTAATCCTAGTCTAATTGATGAAATTGAAGTAATGTGGGTTTATACCTTGTGAAGGGAAATTGAGGATTCATAGATGACCTTCTAGAATTGATGACTTGTATAGTAATTTTTATAGAATGAAAGCATGTAGACAGGAATTAAATTATATTAAATTATATATGATGGATCATGACTAGTAATGATTGAGATTGAGATTTTATGATAAATTATGACTAGAATTAATTAATAATGAAGCTTGTGACTAGAATGTCTTATGATCTAGATATGTAGGATGATAGTAAGAAGTAAAGCCTTGTAGTCATGAATTTTGGTCACTAGGGCTTTGAGAGTGAAGCTAATATGGTGAATGATGTATGATAGGGCTTTTAGAGTAAGTCTAATATGATAAGATAGCTTGCATGAAGTTGGTAGACTAATAGATAGGGTTGTTGTGGAAGGCCTTTACTCACATGACCTAGATTATGAAAGTAGGAGATTATGCATGTTCTTACAGAACCTATGTAAATGCTTTATGAAAACTTTGAGAGTGAAGTGTCTATGATTATTATATGTAGATGTGTTGATTGAAAGGCTATTCTCATGAACACATAATGAACATGATGTGAAAGGTTTTCTAACATAGAATGATTCTAGGTTGAAAAGTTTGCTCACCTGAATCAAGCATGTTAGACTAGAATAGCTTGAAGTTGTGACATAAGTTCCCTTCATGAATAGCTTGACTTGGTAAGACAAGACCAAGCTTGGTAGCTTGAGTTAGGAGACTTCATGGTAGCCGAGGATTAAGAAATCACACTCTTCCTAAGGGTAGCTTGCACTAGTATCATAGTATACTTGTATGGTAACATGACTTGGTTAGGACAAGACCATTTCATGGTAGCTTTGGATTGAGAAATCACACTCTTCCTAAGGGTAGCTTGCACTAGTATCCTAGTATACTTGCATGGTAGCATGACTTGGTTAGGACAAGACCATTTCATGGTAGCTTTGGATTGAGGAATCATACTCTCCTAAGGGTAGGTTGCACTAGCATCATAGAATGCTTGCATGGTAGCATGACTTAGTTGGGCCAAGCCCACTTCATGTAGCTAGGATGGAGCACTTGTACCCTTCCTTGTATAGCTTGGTTTAGCATAATGTAGTTATGTTTGCAAGATGATTAGCTTGGTTTTAGCAATAGTAACTTGGACTTGCATGCTAGTATGCCTTCCATGGTAGCTTGGTCTAGCCTAGTATATATGGTGCTATTCCTTGGTAGCCTTGAATTGATAAATAGAAATCATTCATGTGTAATGACTTGCCTTGTACTAATTAGAGAAGTACCTCAAATGAGTAGTGGTAAATAGTAAAGAGGGACTAGTCCCCAACCATTGAGTATGTATGATGGCCTAAAAAGGTACTTAGTATAGGTAGGATTATGGGGTCTTATCCATGCATTGCACAAGTATGACTTGAAGCTAATTATGAAGTGTTCCCTTATATGATGTATGTTTTGCTTGGATTGTTGCTATAGTTGCCTTCCATGATATGTTTACTAAAGGTGAAGATTTCGTTGTCTATGAGAATTAAGCTAAGGATAAGAACATGAGATGGTAAGTATGATTATGATGACCAAAGGGAATACTTAGCATGGATGGAATTATGGGATCTCATTCATGCATTGCACAAGTATACTTGGAGGTTCCTTACGCAATGGTTCTCTTAGGATATGAAAGTCTAAGTATTGACTATGTATATGGACTATGCTTTATGATGACTAATGCTTACATTATGTCTATGTTGGAGATTATGTTTATGACCATGCTATTATCTCTTATGCTTATGACTTATGTCTTATGTTGGCTAACCCTTATGTTATGCTCTTATGATGTTATGCTAGCTAACAAATTTAGTACATTTTTTTACTAACACATACTCTTGCCTATATTCTTATCAAATGTAGGGTCCGGCGATCTTGAGTTCCAACTTTGAGGCTAGGTTCTTAGTAGGAGCAAGGAGTTGAAGATTGGTGAGTCCTCATAGCATCGAGGATAAAGCCACCATTTCCTTTATGTCTTTCTTTTATGATTTAGACTATTGTAAGGGCTGCATCCCAAGAGTTATTCAAAGTTGTTTTAGATGGTTCGAGACAAAGTGTTATAGACTTCCGCTTGCTTTTATAAAGATTTCGATAGTATGGAAAAAGTTTTAAAATTTCCACATCATTTCTATTTACTTTATGTTATGATATGCTAAGTGGCTTGTGTTAGGCCTTTCACGGTCTAGTACGCCATGTTACATCTAGGGTGGACCCCTGGGTCATGACAAACTTGGTAATCAGAGCACAAGGTTTAGAATTATTAGAGGATTGTCTCAAAACCACGTCTAGTAGAGTCTTGTTCATAAGTGTGAAGCGCGCCACATTTATGAACAGGAAGCTATTAGATGATTAGGAAATCTCACTTCTTCATTCTCTAAGTTGTGCCATAGAGTTCAGCTCTAGTAGGTCTTTCTCCTAATCCGTGCTCTATGGTTTTCAGGATATGGCTAAAACAAGGACAAATGCTAGAAGGAATGAGGAAGAGGTGGTGGATCAAGAGGTTCCTCCCCAAGCTCCAATTAACCCTATGAAGGATAAAGTTACTCATGCAGAGTTTAGTTTGGCCATTCAAATGTTGGCCCAAGCCATGACGGCACAAGTGAATAGGGAGGTAGTAGCTCCGGTAAATACAATAGTGGGCATGGCTGCTTCAAGGGTGAGGGATTTTATGAGAATGAACCCTCCGGAGTTTTATGGCTCCAAAGTGTAAGAGGATCCTAAGGGGTTTTTAGATGAGGTTTATAAGGTACTTTCTATAATGGGGGTGACTTCAGTAGAAAAAGCGGAACTAGCCACTTACCGATTGAAAGATGTTGCTTAAGTGTGGTATGAACAATGGAAAGATGCTAGGCTGGTAGGAGCGGGGCCAATAGAGTGGGAAGTGTTCAAACTAGCGTTTCTTGATATGTTCTTTCCCCGAGAGTTGAGGGAGTTTAAGGTTGAAGAGTTTATTAACCTTAAGCAAGGTAGCATGAGTGTTCAGGAGTATGCCTTGAAATTTACCCAACTATCCAAGTATGCTCCATCTATGGTGGTGAATCCAAGGGATATGATGAGTAGGTTTTTGACAGGGGTGTCCGACATAGTAGGAAAGGAATGTCGTACGGCAATGCTCCGTCATGATATGGATATCTCACGTCTTATGGTGTACACCTAACAAATGGAGGAGTCAAAACTAAAAGAAGAGAAATCTAGGGAGAAAAAAGAGATCTAGGATGGATAATGATAATACCTTTCATGATGGGTCTGATGGAAAAGGTCGTTCTAAGAATCGACTAAGGTTTTCCGAACAAGGTTCTTTTAATACTCCTACGTATAAGGAAGAGAGGGTGTCTAACCCTAAGCCAACCAAAATTAGTAATGAGTCCATATGGCCTACTTGTGCTAGATGTGGAAAGAGACATGAGGGTAAGTGTTTGGCCGGTAGAGAGGGTTGCTTTAGTTGTGGTGAAAGTGGCCACAAGATGAGAGATTGCCTAAAGGCAAAGACTATGAGAAGAGAGGGTAAACAAGTTACTCCTAGTGGTCCAGATGAGAATGCTCAAAAGAAGAATATGTTCTATGCTCTTCAAGCTAGAGATGAACAAGAGTGACCCCTAATGTTCCTACAAGTATGTGCTTTATGCTTTATTAGATTCCGGACTTGCTTGTATTTTGTGACTTGATATGCTAGACTTTGATGTTGTCTTTAGTATAAATGAGTTTTATTATGGTTATGTGTTGATTATAGTAGAACCCTACTTGGCCATTTTGAGCTTAGGGTATGTTGGTGAAGACTTGATGAGTAGGGTGTTTAGATAATACCTAGAGGAGTATGGCTAGTAGACTCTACCAAGGGTAGTGTTATGATTAAGATGGTGCTTAGAAAGCCGTTGAGGCTCCCCACCAAGGGGGAGATGGTATGCCTAGATAGCAAGGTCATTGTGTGTTTATGTGTGGCCATGATTTCCATATGTGATGCATGTTCTTGAAAGCTTGTGTTTAGTGAGTTATATGATTGATTTCCTCATGTAGTAATGCATTAGTATGAGTTGCATATAGACTTCATGAGATGAATATATGAACATAATTTAGCTCGGAGTTGAGAGTTCCTTCTTGGAAGTATGCTTTGAGTATAGATTGCATATAGGCTCCATGAAAGTATGTCGAGCATGATTTAGCTTGGAGATTGTAATTCCTCCTTGAATATGAGTAGAAGTATAATTTCATGCATTTTGGGTTGTTAGATGTAATTCCTACTCCCTTATGTTCCATTGAGTATGCTTAGCTTGGAGTTGATGTTTTCCTCCTTGGTTGTGTGCATTTAGATGTGTTGCATGCATAATGGGCTTCTAGTCTAGATTCGTTTCCTTTAGAATCGTCATTCGAGGAATAATTTTACCAAGAGGGAGATATTATAACACCCCGTACTTTAGTAGACCATCTAGGGCCAAGTTTGAGGGCTACAATTCAAGACTAGAGGGCATGAGCCAAGGCAAAGGGGCAACGGCCATGGCAAGAGCCAAGGCTGCCCCAAGCTTGCCATGGCACTGCCCATGACCACGAGAGCCTTCATGGCTCGTGGTGGCCACCACGACTCATTTTTCTACCACGGCTCATGGTGCCACCCGCGGTGGTGAGGCGGTGAGCCCCTCAAGGCAACCCAAGTTGGCCTCCTCCACACGAGCCACTTCGAGTCGTGAAGGCCTAGCCGGCTCGTGGGAGTGGCCGTGGACATGACTTGAACTTATGGGGGAAAAGACCTTGGGGCCAAGCTACTGGACCATGGACCATGAGCAGGACCACGGCCCGTGAGCCCTGTCGTGGTGCCTGGCACCATGCTGCCTAAGTAAGGGCAAAATGGGAAATTCCAAATCAAGTTAGTATTAAGTAGGGTCATCTTGTATAGACTTTATACACCTATATAAGCTATTTTAACCGTTTAACCACCCCAATTAAGTCATTATATCCCAAGACCCAAATCAAATCCCCAAAAGCTCTCTTCTAAAATATTTCTCTCTCTAAAACTTGAAGAAGAAGAAAGAGCTTGAAGCTAGGTCAACAACAAAACTCCATTGTTGCAAGGTTTGTGAGGCTTTATAATCAAGGTATGTTAGCTTATTCATCCATGGATTCTTCCATCCATGGAGTCCCCTAGAAATCCCCCCATTGTGAAGATGAAATCCCCAATCCAAGTTAGGGTTCCTTCCAATATTGTGGGTTAAGTTGAGTATGAATCCAATTGAGTGGATATTGATTTTTTATGATAGAATTAGTAGTGAGTCATGATATTATGATGGAATTTCATGTTTTCTATGGCTAACCCTAGTCTAATTGATGAAATTGAAGTAATGTGGGTTTATTCCTTGTGAAGGGAAATTGAGGATTCATAGATGATCTTCTAGAATTGATGACATGTATAGTAATTGTTATAGAATGAAAGCATGTAGACATAAATTGAATTAGATTAAAGTATATATGATGGATCATGACTAGTAATGATTGAGATTAAGCTTTTATGATGAATTATGACTAGAATTTCTTAATAATGAAGCTTGTGGCTAGAATTTCTTTTGATCTAGATATGTATGATGATAGTAAGAAGTAAAGACTTGAGACTAAGGCTTGAAGTCATGAATATTGATCACTAGGGCTTTGAGAGTAAAGCTAATATGGTGAATGATGTATGTTACGGCTTTTAGAGTAGGTCTAATATGATGAGATAACTTGCATGAAGTTGGTAGACTAATAGATAGGGTTCTTGTGGAAGGCCTTTACCACATGACCTAGATTATGAAAGTATGATATTATGCATGTTCTTATAGAACCTACGTAAATGCTTTATGAACACTTTGTGAGTGAAGTGTCTATGATTATGATATGTAGATGTGTTGATTGAAAGGCTATTCTCATGAACACATAATGAACATGATGTCAAAGGTTTTATCACATAGAATGATTCTAGGTTGAAAGGTTTGCTCATCTAAAATGAATCAAGCATGTTAGACTAGAATATCTTCAATTTGTGACATAAGTTCCCTTCATGAATAGCTTGACTGGGTAAGACAAGACCAAACTTGGTAGCTTGAGTTAGGAGACTTCATGGTAGCCTAGGATTGAGAAATCACACTCTTCCTATAGCTAGCTTGCACTAGTATCATAGTATACTTGCATGGTAGCATGAGATCGTTAGGCCAAGACCATTTCATGGTAGCTTTGGATTGAGAAATCACACTCTTCCTAAGGGTAGCTTGCACTAGTATCATAGTATAATTGCATGGTAGCATGACTTGGTTAGGCCAAGACAATTTCATGGTAGCTTTGGATTGAGGAGTCATACTCTCCTAAGGGCAGCTTGCACTAGCATCATAGAATTCTTGCATGGTAGCATGAATGAGTTGGGCCAAGCCCACTTTACGGTAGCTAGGATGGAGCACCTGTTACCCTACCTTGAATAGCTTGGTTTAGTTTAATGTAGTTATGTTAGCAAGATGACTAGCTTCGTTTTAGCAATAGTAGCTTGGACTTGCATGCTAGTATTCCTTCCATGGTAGCTTGGTCTAGCCTAGTATGGTGCTATTCCTTGGTATCCTTGAATTGATAAATAGAAATCATTCATGTGTAATGACTTGCCTTGTACTAAGTAGAGAAGTACGTCAAATGAGTAGTAGCAAATAGTAAAGAGGGACTAGTCCCCAACCATTTAGTATGTATGATGGCCTAAAGTGGTACTTAGTATGGGTAGGATTATGGGGTCTTATCCATGCATTGCACAAGTATGACTTGAAGCTAATTATGAAGTGTTTCCCTTATATGATGTATGCTTGGCTTGGATTGTTGCTATAGTTGCCTTCCATGATATGTTGACTAAAGGTAAAGATTTCGTTGTCTATGAGAATTAAGCTAAAGATGAGACCATGATATGTTAAGTATGATTATGATGACCAAAGGGAATACTTAGCATGTATGGGATTATGAGATCACATTCATGCATTGCACAAGTATACTTGGAGGTTCCTTATGAAATGGTTCTCTTAGGATATGAAAGTCTAAGTATTGCCTATGTATAGGACTATGCTTTATGATGACTAATGCTTACATTATGTCTATGTTGGAGATTATGATTATGACCATGCTATTATATGTTATGCTTATGACTTATGTTGGCTAACCCTTATGTTATGCTCTTATGATGTTATGCTAGATAACATATTTAGTACATTTTTGTACTAATGCATAATCATGCCTACATTCTTATCAAATGTAGGGTCCGGCGATCTTGAGTTCCATCTTTGAGGCTAGGTTCTTAGTAGGAGCAAGGAGTTGAAGATTGGTGAGTCCTCATAGCATCGAGGATAAAGCCACCATTTCCTTTATGTCTTTATTTTATGATTTAGGCTATTGTAAGGGCTGCGTCCCAAGACTTATTCAAAGTTGTTTTAGATGGTTTGAGATAAAGTGTTATAGACTTCCGCTTGCTTTTATAAAGATTTCGATTGTATGGAAAAAAATTTAAAATTTCCGCATCATTTCTATTTACTTTATGTTATGATATGCTAAGTGTCTTGTGTTAGGCCTTTCGGGGTCTAGTACACCATATTACATCTAGGTTGTACCCCTAGGTCATGAAAAACTTGGTAATCAGAGCACAAGATTTAGAATGATTTTAGGATTGTCTTAAAACAATGTCTAGTAGAGTCTTGTTCATAAGTGTGAAGCGCGACCCATTTATGATTAGGAAGCTATTAGATGATTAGGAAATGTCAGTTCTTCATTCTCTAAGTCATGCCATAGAGTTTAGCTCTGGTAGGTCTTTCTCCTAATCCATGCTCTATTGTTAACCTTAATGCATCTTCTCTCTCGAGCAAGATGGGTAGAACTGGGTTTAGGATTCACTCTTTCGAGCTGAACCCAAATCAACTCAATACATACAAATCATTAATCAAAATCTTTGGTTCAAAAACCTCTCTCTCGAGCAAGATAAGAACATAAAATTATAACTGCATTTGCAACTACAATTCATAAATTAACACCAGGTAATGATTAAACCCACTCCAAAATGGCATTTAAACTAGTAATTAGCAATACCCATACACTAATTCAACCCATAATCACATGATCACACCCCAAGAATTGGGGTTTTAGCCGAACTTCATAATAAGATAAAAACAGTTACTGAATCACTTAGCCATCAACTGGGTGAGAGGAATTCAAGTTTTACAATGCTCCAATTTAAAGAAAATTAGCAACCCACTTGTGAAATCTCCAAGTTAAGTCTCAAAACCCTCTAGTCTACTAAGAGAACTCAAGAGAAAACTATTCTACACTAAATTGGATAAAATTCCACAAAATTTGATAAAAAAATTACTGTTCAAAATGTAATTTATAGTCGCCGAAAATAAGCTAGGAAAGGGCCACTCGGTGATGTAAGTCGGGCTCGCCGAACCACTCGGCGAGCCACCCTTTGACCTCTTCAATCACCTATTCACCTTAGAATTCAGCATCCTCGAGGTCTGTAACTTTGGGCGATCTATCTTTGCTTCACGGAACGACTCGGCGATTCACCAACTACTCATTTTCATCGCCGACTTGGTTTCTTCCTTCAGGGCTTGGCATACTGGAACTTTAGGCGGTGAGATTAGCCACTCGTTGACACGCCGAGTGCTCTTGGCGATCTTCAGGCTCGCCGTTCTTCATTTCTTCAGCTTGTTTTGTTCTTTTTTTCCTATTAGTGTCCTTGCTTTGCTCCTCAATCCATATACCTAGAAATCTAGGCATTAACATCAGTTTATAGCATAAATTAGGCATTTGAGGACACTAAATCTATCAAAACAAATCCCTAAATGAGTCCAAATCTCAGACTCATCACCTATCCTTCTCCCCTTCTCTTTCCTTCCATGAGGCATTACGATCACGCCACTCTCTATCACGGTCTCTCCAGCCCTCATCTCTATTCCAACCTTGATTACCACCCGGCCTTGGGTAGTTAGCACGATAACCGCCTCCTTGGTTGGCTAGGAAGTTTACTTCCTCGTTGTACAGAGCTTCAAACCTTTCATCATCAGGTCTCACTCCACCAACACCCACAACATTTACACTCTTTGAACTAGCACCCATGACATTCTTAGCAAAGATATCCAGCTGCGTTATCATTTTCGCCATGTTATGGTCTCTCTCTTGATCTTTTTCGATCTGTTCTTTTGTCAATTTATAAGTGAGAGGGGAAAATTGGTCTTCTCGAGTGTACCATGCCCTGTTTATCTTTGTCATGCAATCAAGGAGTTACCAAGATACCGCATAGGGCTGTTGCATTAAACCACCCAGATAAAGTTGGTCAGCCTCTCCCTTGTTCACCGAATCGAGTCTTCTACAGAAATATTGGAGCAACATATTCCCCCGAAGTCCATGAGTTGGGCATTGCAGCACCATCTTCTTAAACCTCAGCCAAGTCTCATGGATTCGCTCACCTTCCAAATGCTTAAAGCTTTGGATACTATCCCTAAGAGTCATCATCTTCGAAGGGGGAAAGAATCGCACTTGAAATGTAGTAATGAGCTCGTCCCACGAAGTAATAGAATCTCTTGGAAACTCAGTCAACCACTTGCTTGCCTCTCCCATCAGTGAAAATGGGAACAACCTCAACCGGACCGATTCTTCAGATATGTTCTTAAATGAGAACGGTCCACAGACATCAACAAAATTTCTGATATGCTCATAGGGATCCTCATGAGCCAAACCACCAAATAAACCCTTTAGTTGCAGGAGCTGCAACATGGTGCTCGTGATGTGAAATACAACATTTTCTTCATCTGGAGGCAAACGGATGGCCCTAAAACCACCCATTTTGGCTGGGTCATTGACATTGTTGAGATTGCCGACATCATCTTGGTGGCTCACTTGGCTATCATTACATCCATACGGTAAGGAGGAATATAAAAAGGTTGCATATCTAGGAGAAGGTCAATGCAGAAGTCTATTTCCCTTTCGGGAGGAATACCTGGTAAATCATCTTTGAACACTTCTGGAAACTCATTAACAACAGGGACCGACTCGAGAGTAGGGATTTCAGAATCCATATACCTCACCATAACTATATGGTAAATGCAACCCTTAGAAATCATCTTTCTAGATTTAAGATAAGAGACAAACTGACCCTTAGGCATAGAATTTCCCCCTTTCAACTCTAAGACAGCCTCATTCGGGAACTGAAACTTGTCTACACCAGTTCTACAATCAATAGAAGCATAACATGAGTGCAACAAATACATACCAAGGATAACATCAAAATCTAGCATATCAAGCTCTACCAAGTCGACAAGAGTAACTCTATGACAAGGAAATAGGACACTTTCTTTAGACCTTCTTACCGATAATAGAATCACCAATAGGAGTAGAGACAGAAAAAGGATCTAACAACACATCTGGAAGAACATCAAACCTCATAGCCACATATGGCGTCACAAAAGACAAGGTTGCACCGGGATCAAGTATAGAAAAAACATCAAGTTGGAAAACTTTCAACATACGGGTAACCACATTAGGAGAACCGTCTCGTTCACCATGAGTCAAAAGTGCATAGAATCGGTCTTGCTTGGGAGCATTGGGAACCGAACAACTAGGAGGAGCTTGCTTGCCCTCTGTTCCTCTTACCCCGAGCGTCGGGCAATACTTCATTTTATGACCACTTTTACCACAACTGAAGCAACCATCTGTGCTGGCTAGGCACTTACCCTCGTGCTTCTTTTCACACCTAGTACAAGTAGACATGGGCAATGAAGATCCACTACCATTCCCTCCTTGAGGCTTAGGGTTAGACACTTTATCTTTGTTGAACGTTGGAGGAGCATTGGAGGAACCTTGACTGGAAATCTTTAGTTGAAACCTAGGAGGACCATGTCCATCGGACCTTACATGAGAGAAATTACCATCACAAATTTTAGCCCTCTTTGTCTCCCTAGACTTTTCCTTAAGTTTCTCCTCTTCAATCTGTTGTGCATGTACCATGAGATGAGAAATTTCCATGTCATTAATGATCATGGTGGTACTACACTCTTTAAGCACCATTTCGGACGGACCCGAAATGAACTTACTCATCCTTGCCCTTGAATCGACAACCATTGTTAAAGCATACTTAAACAATTGTGTGAACTTTTGAGCATATTCCTTCACACTCATACTTTCTTGACGAAGTTTAATGAACTCAAGCAAATCTCAGGAACCTCGTAATCAACCACTAGCCACGAAACTGAGAAACCTGACTGTCAGACCCTACATATAGGGAAATGTAGGCAACAATATGCGTTAGTACAAAACAATGTACCGAGTATAATAGCTATGCATAAAACATTTATATCATGCTAGAAGGGGAAATTTCATGACATGAAATTGACCAAGCTAAACATGATATACAAGAGTTAAAGAACATAAGTCATAAAACATAGTCAATTCAAAATAACATCATTTGAAACCTTAGAACACGTATGAGATACTTCTTGAAGTAACCTTAGTACATTATTAATGTGGGAAGTAGCCTTAACCAACATAGAGACAATGTGAGCTATAACATGATCCCCCGGTGTCTCCCACACCTAAAAGGGTTGTCCTACTTGCCAAGGTAAGGACCATAGCTTATAGATTAGGTGGATCCACTAATTAATGTCTATCTAGACAATCATCCTATGGGGGCACATAGGTAAGGTATAAGGAGATTGCTTCTAGAAACCTGACATTTACTAACGGGAGAGCTTCCATCTCAATATCCTCTTGGTTCTAAGCAAAAATCCCACAGAGTAGTAATTTCTTACTTGTTCTTACTATCCATGGAAGGGCACGTCATCTTGCCAATCTAAGATAAGTCATTATCCATGGAAAAGTATCATTCAATAACCAATTCAAGCTAGGTTTCATTAGGATAGCTCTTAATCGTTTAACAAAACCTTTCACATCATGCTTTCATGTGTTTTTGAGAAAATCCTTTGAATAACACAACTACAACATCATCATTGATACTTTACTCTCAAAGCATCCTTAAAACGTTTGCATAGATTTCCTAAGAACATGCATAATTTCATAATTTACCTTTCAAGGTTCAAAACCCACTTTCAATCATCAACTTTCAGAAAACATTGGTTAGATATGGATTTCATCATAAATTCATGTAACTCCATCAATACATGCTTAATTTCATAAGGCGCTTGCTTTATAATTAAAATCCCACATAATATGATCATAACTTGAAAACATGGGTATTACATGGGTTCATGGGGAAAATCATCATAAAATCATATTATTTAATCAATTCATACATAAGGGATCTTAATTCAATCATTTAAATAAATAATCAAGAGAACCAATGACAATTGAAGAAAACCCTAAATCAATTGGGGATTTCTAACTTTTGAAATAGGAGAATTTGGGAGCTCCAAGAATGGAAGGAATCCATGGATGAAAACTATCATACCTTGAATCCAATTGCTAATCTTCAATGGAGGAATTGAGACTTGACTTGCAACCCTAGGTTGAATCCTTCTTCTTTAAGCTTTCTATAGAGAGAATTATTGGAGAGTTCTTCTTTTTGGTGAATTTGGAGAGAATGAAGTGAATGAACTAATTTGGGAGTTGGAAACACTTATATAGGGTCTTAATGAAAGGCAAAACGACGTAGTATAGTAATTAAATAATTAGGAAAA
>JAJONR010003831.1:0-68498 GCA_029582245.1 Solanum etuberosum
AAGTGTTCTCGCAACATTACATCAAAAAATTCTAACATAAATATCAAACAAGATATAAGCTCCTATACATTATAAATTATAAAAAAAATCGAATATCATGAGATTTGATATGCATAATCAGAAGAAAGATATAAACAGAAATATCTCCACATAAGAAATATCAATTTTAGTCTCATGAATTATTTTGTTAATGTGCATGAAGACATAATTTCACTTTTATGTGGAAATATTTAAGTGAAATCAAATATATTGTTATAGACTTATTATCTCTAACCAATATTGTCAAAAGAAATATTCGATTATGCAAAATGCAGGATGATTATTTGATCTACATAAAGTTGTATATATCGCGTTGAAGTTATGTCAAATTATTCTACAAGACAATTAAATTGTAAATGAAAATATCCACAATATGATTGTTACTATAAACAAGTTAAACTGACAATTTACATGCAATAATGAGGTCATGAATAGAGTGATTTTCCCTTGATCGATGTTTTGTTCCATTAAATTTTTCTGACAAGATTTTTAATGAGGCAACAAATAATACGTATTAAAAGATATGTCGTCTATTTTTCCTTCACTAGCATTTTTTCACACAAGTTTTTTTGTAATAAGATTTTAATAAGACATATTATCTATGAACATCTAAGGGGGATTGTTATAAAATATTACAGTGTGGAGAATCTCCATTGTGAAGATAACCTTTACTTTTATGACCTCACACCTCCATAACCTCCACCATTATTTTTATGATTAATGTCATGTTTATGACTAACTTTTTGTATGTCTCTATGTAACACTATAAAAGGAGCCATAATGGTTTATACACTTGATGATACTTTTTGGAAGAATAAGAACCCCCCCCCCCCCTCCTGTCTCTTTATTTCTATTGTTCTTATCTTTAGTATTCTTATCTTATTGTATTAGTTTTACAACATAAAATATAGTTTGACATAATACATAAACATAACCCTTAACTTGACGTTGACTGACAACTATGACCTTTGACTTTTGGGTGTGCACAAATAAACACTTAAACTGGTTTAAAATTGAACAAGTAGACATATTCATCTTACATGACACCCTACATGACAATTGTGTCCTACAAGTATTATTCTATGTATGACACATATGTCTACTTGTTCAACTTTATACAAATTTAAGTGTCTACTTGTGTACACTCAAAATTGGAGGACACTGCTATCCGCTTGCTTTAAGTTAAGAGTCGTATTCATATATTATGCCATATAATTTCTAGCCACTTCCAATTTGTTCATATTAAACTTAACTTTTTGTAAAAAAAAAAAAGAGAATGGAAAGGCTTTTTAATAAATGAATATAAAAATGTTGTGGCTAATGATGTGTCAATAATTTTTGTGACATATATATGATGTGTCATCCATATCAAAACAACAAGTGAGCGACACATTTATAGAAGGGCTTAAAATACTTGTTTTGAATGAATTCAAATGTATGTTTAAAAACTTGGCAAGTCAAAACTCGAATTAAAAATTCGAGCCAAATATAAAAAAATTAAACGAATCCTCATTGGGCTTCTTAGTGCGAGCCCAAAACTTTGTGTATATAAAATGCATCACTCTCCCAAAACCCTAATTCCTCTTTTCACAACCTTACTACGTCGGAGCAGATCCAACAAATTGAAGAGGTAAGTGTCACTCGCCGACCTCTCTTCCTTTTTCCGTCTCACCTCATATTTGCGTAGCGCTTCCATACATATTCTGCTTTTTTTGGTTTTGAAGTTATGTAAATCCTCGGTTATTTTATGCTTATACAAACCAGTAAAGGGAGAAAAAATTGCACTTTTCATTTCTTAGATAATTTTGATCATGAAAATTTGTATGTCAATTGTTTTTTTTTCTGAGTTGTAGAAAATTGTGATTCTCAGCTGCTTTCATTGTCCTACTGTGGCAATGCAATTTTGTGATTTGTGGTTGTATGTTGAATGTGGTTTTAAATAGGTGATGGCTCCAAAGCAGCCGAATACAGGGCTATCTGTTGGCCTAAACAAAGGCCATGTTGTGACCAAGAAGGAATTAGCTCCACGCCCTTCTGACAGAAAAGGGGTGAGTGATGTTCTTTATTTTTCCTGTCTTTGTTGATTGCTAGTGATATCTGTTTGATATTTGGACTTGTATTGTTTGGTTTTGAAACTATGTGCATATTTTGAACATTTATATTTTTCATGGAGCACGATTTCAGGAAATTGGGTTTTCTGAAATAGTCACCCAAATGTCTTTTATAGGTGTCTGCATCCCTGTTTCTTTTTGTATCACATTGAACAAAACTCTTGGCTTTATTGCATAGGGTTCTCTATTACCTTTACCTGTTTATTTTTGTGACTTTGGAAAAGTCAGATGCACATGATTTTTGTTGTCTTAGAAGAGAACACCACCTGGCTATGCTGTTCTTGTAGTTGTTAGAAGAGAATGATGTAATTTGGGGTTTTGGGTACCAATACAATTTATTGGGTTTGGGAGTGGAAATTTTGAAGTTTTAGGAAGAGTACACTCCTGACATTATAACAGATGTGTGTATTCTTGTACTAGAATGGGTTGATCGAGTGTCAGGACAAAGATTTATCCCTTTGAGAGTAAAGAGAGGTGAATAGCCTCATATATTCCATAGATTGTAGGCTGTTGTTTTTGGGGATGCCCTTCATGTACCGTCTCTTACAAAGAAATGCTTTTTAGCATGGTGCTTGCAATCTTACGAAGTATGTTTTATCTCAGTGCTATTATCGTGGGAAGGAGGGTTAAATAATTTTAGCTGGTTTCCTGCATGCAGTTTCCTATTTCTGATTTGGATCTGTGTACCATGCTTTTGCTTGCCAATTGGACATGTTTTACTTGCATCTTCTTAACACATCATAATCTGTTCTTTCCATTTTATTTGTTTTTAGAAAACAAGCAAAAGAATCCACTTTGTGAGGAGTCTTATCAGAGAAGTTGCTGGATTTGCTCCATATGAGAAGAGGATCACTGAGCTTCTTAAAGTTGGAAAGGACAAGCGTGCCTTGAAGGTAGCCAAGAGGAAGTTGGGTACTCACAAGAGGGCGAAGAGGAAGAGAGAAGAGATGTCTAGTGTTCTCCGCAAGATGAGGTAATGACTTTATTATTGCTTTTAATGATTAAGTATATCGAGGAAGATGGTCATTACTATTATTTTCTTGCTGAAGAATGTTACAAGTCCTTGCCAAGTATCTCATGTTTCATCTTTTTATCTTTTGGATTTGTACAGGGCTACTGGAGGTGGTGAAAAGAAGAAGTGAGGCCTGTATCCACCACTTTTGATGTTTGAAGGACCCAGTTAGTTAATTCACCAGCTTTTACATTTGCAATGTATTTTTGTTTTCAAGAAAGATGACTTGTGATCAAAAGTTCCCTGTTTATGTTTCATGAAGATTTTGGTATTAGTGATTTTTTAGACAATTTTGCAAATTGCGTGCTTTTCTGGTAGTACTTGTGTTGACTATCTGCTTGATCTTTGAAATGACTTGGAGAATGTGTGATACACAGTAATATTCAAGTGTGTACAAATTAGGTAACATGATAATCATATACAATAATACATGGAGAATGTGATACACAGTAATATTCAAGTGAGTCACGTCTAAGTTCTCTAACAACTAATTTTAGGCGCAACTCAATAGGGAAAAACAAGCCACTGGTTTAGGTTCTTTGGCTGAAAGATGAATTTTTTCATCTGTAAGTTTCATGAAACTAAGCCCCATTGCGTTCCTAATATGGTTGTCTCTAGAAAACCATGAGTAAGGCACATAACATCACTTCAGTTTATAGAGGGCAAATTTCCCTAGTATATGAATCATTATTTTAGTTAGTACAAGACTGATACAAGAATGTGCAATATTGAGTTCAGTCACGTCTTGAATATCTGTGATACTCCTCTCCTTGCAATCTTCAGCAAAATTGTTTGATTCCATCCGTGAAACCTGAGCCAATATCAACTGCTCTATGTTGCATTGCTTGTTGACGGAGCCACCCATCTTCGAGGACGTTATCCTTTAGCTCTGCCATTTGTGTGTCTGCTTTTCTGTGCCCATTCTTTGAACACAGATATCAGAAAGAGCATCTTTTCCATTATTTTTTCCATTATTTTATGAATTGTCTCTTTTGATTTCGCTCTTACAGTATCAGCCATTTCCTTGAGCTTGTCCATCAAACTTTCAGTTCTATTCAGACTCTCTTCAACTGACTGATTTCCTGCACTAAGCCATGTAACATCAATATTCAAATCTTCTTGTATGTCATTGTCAACTACCACTTTGCTGATGCCTTGCCTCTCCCAACGGTCTCTAGCCACCTCTAGTGTTTTTGCACGCTCTCTAGCTCTTTTAGCTTCACCTTCAGCCCAAGCTCTGGGTGCAAGATTAAAACATGATGAGCTAAAGGTGAAATGCAACTGAAAAGAGTGGAATATTTTTTTAGCATTAGTATGAACCAAATAAAAGATGACTGAAATGTTTCAACATGAAACATGCAAGTGCAGAATATCAGCTGCTTTAATATAGCCAGGGCCACTTTGCCCATTGTCAGCTATGCTTACAAATGCGACCAACTTATACTTTTGACAAAACAAAATTCAAGTTATAAGGTTTAGAAAAAAAGACCAGAGGAGCTAGTGGTGGCAACATCAGGAAAGAAATTATTAAATGAAGAAAATTATGGCACTTTTCTTATCTTTCCTTCACCAGAAAGTGTATTCAAGCAGAACTGACTATCATGATACATCATGTTGTTGCAACTTCCCAGAAATCTAAATGTCACTAAATCACATAAGGGATTTACAGCTAGTAAATAGTAGATAACCAACTGGAACATACAGTGTGATTGATTAGTTAGCCAGGTAATAAACTCACCTTGCCAGAGCCATGAGCCATCCAGGTACAGTGAATCAATTATGCAGATTGATATCCAATTAGAGAAGAGAACTCGAGCAATGAATTTTAACAATATGTTTCTTACCTAGCAATGGATAATGCTTTCCTTTCAACCTCAAGCTCATATTGTAACCGTGCAATCTCTTGGTTTTCAATTTCTGCATCTCTATGAAACTTGCCAAGCCTTTCCTTTTCATATGAGATATCTATTTTGTCACTCTTAAGGCTCTGCAATTGTTCCTCTACCTCATGTCTGAACCTGGAAAGAACTTCCAGTTCCGAATCAACAGCAGCTCGTTCCTTCATAACTACAAGATGCTCTGCTTTCCGCTTAGCTCGCTCTGCTTTCCGCTTAGCTCTCAAGATTTCCAACTCTTGCCTTGCTTCCTCAGCCAACTTCTTCATTGTATCAACCCTTTTCTTTTCCAATATGAGTTCCTTCTCAAAACTTGCATTCACATCTTTCTCAACTTGAGCTGCCAGAGAGTTATATGATGCAACAGCTTTTTCAGCAATTGACTCAGCCTCAATGCGCGAAAATTCCTCAACAATGGTGTCAGAAGCTTCACCAGTTGCTAGGGCAATAGCGGCTTGACCTTTTGTCACAGGTTTATATGGCTGGAAGAGTCTTGTATATCCTGTATTGATAGGCTGGCAAATAATAATACTTTTCATTTCTCATGAATAAGATGATTCATGTCAGAAATGATTGCAGTGAACATAACTTACCAAATGCATGGGCTATTATTCCCCATTCACCTGATGACAAGTCAGCTACCAGTGCTGGCCATGCATCTGGATGAATTTTGTCAGTATCTATCCATCCAGAGACCTTCTGCAGGGACTGCCCATAAATAAGAGATTGTTGCACCTACTGATTAGTCACTGTTATGTGTCATAAACAAGGTAAAAACAACATTTTTCATCGATTTGTATGCAACCTTCTGGTCAACTACTGGAAGCTGTCTTTTCTCTAGGGCCATCTTCCAACTGTCAAGATCCTGACGTGATAAAGGACTGCAATAAAAAACTTTAATGTTATAAGTGGAACCTGATTTTGGGGAACATTATTTGGCCACAAAACTATATTAGCACTGACATGAAGTTAGCCTGTAAGGATACCAGGGTCAATATTTATCAGCAAATCAAATGATATAGAGATCTAAGAAAAATAAAAGTAGCAATACTCATATGACATCAAATGAAAGGCGCTATGATGAAGAGAGGGTAGAACAAAGAGAAGTTATTTTGAGCACTATTATGCCTTTCGGGAGTGAAGAAGAAGGGACTTTGGTCAGGATATGAAGATGACTTCTTGTCATGTCTTGAGAGCTTGCTCGAAATTAGGCCTGCTTCAGCCAAGCCTGGAAATAATTGGCATTCACAGACAGCAACTTCAAAGTATTTAACAGAAGTAAAAGGAGAATTCTGAGAAGAAAATCGATGATTCTGAAGCTCTACCTTGAATGGAAGGGAAGTCTGGATCATCAAGCTTAATATCATCAAACGCAAGTTCAGTAACATTCTCAATGTACATTGCAGGGTAAACCTTTGAGGCATTGGTTCTGCAAAAAAATTCAAAAGCACCCGCTAGGTAATCACTTTATTTTCAAGTGGTAAAAAGCACGACAAGACCAACCATGTAGAAGTTTATGAAGGTTAGACAGGTATACCTTGATAGAATGCTACTAGCACTCACCAACCAGCGAGCATATTCACGTCGAGTACAAAGGTCTCCAGGTTGAACATCAGCCTCAATAACCTAGAATTTAAAGATTCAAAACCAGTGGCAGAACTCTTTATGTGCACAACTGCAAAAACAACATGGGATTAAAGAGTTTTTCCCATTAATGTTATGTAACATATTTAAGTCTCTCAAGAGTGGAACATGAATTGAATACGATCATATCAACACACGTTTGAATTTTCATTCTAAAGACATGGTGAGACTAGTCATGAGGGTGTAGGATAAATTGTATTGGGTGGTAGGAGGTGGTAGAGGGACAGAAGTAGAACTCAGAAAAGTCTGCCTTCAGTTTTCTTTTCATTCTGTGGCATATTATGGCAATCTTGTTCTAGACATGCTCTTTGTCCAACACGGTGCAAAGCACCAAGCATTCCACCTTCCTGGTGATTCAACCTAGGCAGCAGGAGGAGTGCTTCTAAACAGTTATAGTGATGAAGTAATCCAACTGGCCAACAGGTTTACTTACAGGAGCAAAGAGAAATCTATCCTTCATATCTAAAGCTATACGTCAAACATATTGAATCCTATTATGGTTTTGACCCATAATATCTCAGTACAAGATGGTTGCACTTGCCAAGTGACCTTGTTCTACTTTGCGTAGACACTCTGTTATCTGATCCCTGAAAGAACACAAGTATAAGATTCTGCCATCTTATTTACCGGAAAAAAATGAAAATTTTTCATGGCCAAATGCCTTCAAGAGTTTCAGGCAGTAAATTCTTAAAGCACATTCCTTTATTTACTTCAGCCAAAATAGACACACTCTACTAGCATCTTCGACTAAACAATAAAATAAGGGCCGTTAATATAGACTTTGATTGGTTGTAAGTATGGTAAACAAAAGTCATCAAAACCCACCATTTTTCGTAAGTAAGAGACATTATGGAAGATACACATTTTCCATAGGTAAATTTTCAGAAGGATATTGCCCATCAAACTTTTTGTTTTTACCAACACTTATCTACCCATATCTTTCTTGTCAACTAAAACAGGGCAATGCTTCTATACTATTCTCAGAGAGGAACACTTCACATGTGGAAAAGTAATATCTTACTTCATAAGATATTACTCCATACTAACGAAATTTTGTTGAATCAAACTTGCAGTTACATGGAAAAAATATCCATCGCAGTAAAATCATGATGTTGGTGTTAAGAGTCATCAAGAGAGCAAAGTGGAATAGGCCATTGTTTGGCTCCAGATAGGGGTTCTGAGGTGCATGGTTTACCTCAAGATTTTTTTTTTAAGGAAAATGTAAATCAGAGAACTTGAAACAGAGAATTCTTCCGATGAAGGAAAAGTAATCTTCAAGTACCTTTAAAACTTGTAATGCTGCTAGTGCCTGACCTTGGACTTGATCAACAGCGGCAGGTACCAGAACCTTCCCAAGAAGTGCCTGCAGAACTGCAGAGGTAGTAGATGGAGCAGGTATACCAACAAAGGTAAAGACATCACCAGAATCTATTGAGTTAACAAAAGATCCTCTTCCATTGATATCCTTAAAATTGTTTTTCAAGTTGGTCACAAGTTATTGGTGACGCTGACATTGTTCTAGACCATTTGTCTCCTTTTAAAAATTATGCACTTATAAAGATGACTTCTCTCCTTTGGTTTTGAGACCTCTGATATATCGAGGTCGACATTCTTGATTGAAATTGAGCTTGTAATCTCCAAATACTCTTGATGCATAATCTTGGGTTCTAAAAGTGTTTCTGACTGTGGGTTTAAAGAGATATTGATGATCAAAGGCTCAATAGGAGGTTTGTCCGATGAAGTGTTGGAATCTCCTAGTCCTTATAAACTAGATACTTCCTCTTGGTTATCAATATAATCTGTTCCATTAGGATTTAGGACTGATGCTACATCTAATTTGGCATCACTGAACTCCTTCTCCCCTGGTTCATTTGTTGATTCTATTTTTCCAGCGACAAGACTATCTTCCTTGTTTTCGAAGGTTGAGGCAGCAAGCAACTTGCCAGAAACCCTCACTTCAGGTGATTTAGATGTGGCTTCACTAGCAGCTAATACATCACCAATAGCTGTTTCATTGTTCAACTCTTTTTGAAGATGGGTCTCATCAGTGACGTCACCATCAGAGGATGTGTGTCCTATATCGTATCTTCACTAATTCTACTTTTTCAATAGTTCCATCATTTTCTGCATATAAAGAAAGGTCATTATTTATACCTTTTTCCATTCGACTGTTCTCTAAAAATTTCCCATCTTCAACTGTGTCGTCGTGATTATCAGAATCAATTGGCATTTCTTGTAGCGCTGTTAAGGGTTCCCTCTGCTGTTTCACTCCTGTGTACATGCACTTGAAAGTCATGAATCAAACTAGCTAGCAGCTTTCAAGAAAAAGTACTAAGGACATTTATTGTTATTATCTTCTGTTCAAATTAACAAACAAAGGTGGCATAGTTAAACAACCAAACTGCTATAACAAGGAAACACAGATATCTGAACTGAAGTTGCTCAACAGCAATGGTTAGTAGCCTTTTTATGACTACTTAAACCCTCCTCACATGTGATGATTAATGCAAAATAGAACTTCCCAAAATGAAACCAGATGTTGACTCAGTTTCATCTCTAATGGATCCAACTATTAGGAAAACCTGTTAGACATGTCTTACAGAGGCTCTTTCAAAGACATTTGTTGATATGAAAGGAGTAATTCTTAACCACATACTAATGAAATGTGTTTGTTATATTCTTTATCTCATCATTGTTCCAATATATGTGCTGCCTTGAAATGAGTGGCTCCCGGTCCCCAGAGAAGGTGACAAATAAACTCACTTGTTGAGTTCCGCTTGCCAATACACAAGGCAGCAAAAGTAAGCACAGTCACAAGGATAACACCAGCTGCTCCTGCTACCACAATACCTAGAAAAAAGATGTGCTGAAAGTGTTTTTAGTCCATAAGAGAACAAAGAAGAATCTATCACTCCAAAGATTTTTTTATTTTTTATTTAATCACTCCAAAGATTAATATGCATTATGCAGTTAAACCCATCGTCTATGTGAGCCTCATAAAGCATAAATGTCCACAGCCCAGATAAAGGAAGAGATTGTGGTAGGTTGATGGCTATAAAATAGTCTTAACCATAATAAATAATTCTCTAAAGGATACATGATTGATATAACTGACTCCAACTAATTAGATATTGAGAAATAGTCAATTGATTGATGGATGCAGTCTGCAGTTTCTTGCACTTGGATTTATGTTACTCTTTGTTGTTTCTTATACTTTGATTATCATATTAATTTGTATAGTTACTGTCCAGAATGCTTATAGTATTTTTCCATGGCTCCTTCACTGTCATTGATTCTTTTTCCGACCTCCCAGACCCCACTTTGTGGAATTATAGTGCATTCTACAGTTGAATACAGAATGCATATAATTCTCAGAGTCAAAGTAAAGTACTTCACCACAAGCTCAATCAAGACATTCATTAAATCAAAAATCCCCAAACCAGATGAAGTGTGCAATAGGATCCTCTCTATCAATTCCACTTCATTCAGCATAAAGCACTCACTCACCTGCAAACGACTGCTTCTTCCCCTTGGAATCAACGGATTTTTCAGCAACATCATCAGTTTCAGACCATCCACCCAAACCATCAACTGAGGACGTAGAATTCACCCACGTATTTCTCGTTCCAACACAATTACTATCATTTGTCCTGTTATTCCCAGCAAACAGAAACAAATGAATCCGACGAGGCTCCAGTTTTCTAACACGCATACCGGAGAACACAGCCGGAGGTTTTCTGCAGCTGAATGCTAATCGAAGCTGAAAAGAATTGGGGCACCATGCCATTGTCAGAGAAGTCATTTTGGAGTCTTCTTCACATACGAGAAGTGGTAATTTAGGGTTTGAATTTATCAGGAGAGTCAAGTGAAGAAGTAGCTGAGATACTTGAAGATAATTTTCTGTATTTTTCTATCTTCACTTCTTATTCATTCTAACTTTCCAGTGGCAGTTCAGACCAACAGAATTACTGGATACACATTCCTGTTGAATTATTAATGAAAATGTGTCAGTAAACACAAAGTATACTACTCCATAATTGATGGTAATTATATGCTGAAATAACAGTTTTCCATTACAATAATATTATTTTGAATATATATGTATATGACGGAACATCTCAAATATATGTGAGTTAAATTAAGTGTATTTTTATTCAAATATATTATATTTGAGCGTGATTTGCATATATTTGAGATATGTTGCCCTCTCTCCCTCACTCCTTCCTCTCCTTTATTTTTGTATTTCACAATGTATCCAATTTTCTGAATTTCATATATCCATGTATTCATTATCGATTTCATGTATTTGTGTATCCAAAATTAATTGCATTCAATGTATCGGGTATTAATTTCGTCCAGTATACTTGATATCAATTTCATTAGTGTATTCGATATCAAACATCTAGCATATATATATATATATATATATATATATATATATAACTGATATCAAAATATGCATTAATACATTTATTAGTTTATCCATACATTCATTAGTGCATCCATACATTCATTTCGAAATATGCGATGATACATTTATCAATCGCCTCTAAATGTCATCATCAACAAGTTTTGATACTTATTATATGTTTTTTTTTATATATAGATTTGTCTATTTATACAATTGCACATTTAAAATATACAATTTCTAACTAATTAAGTATACTATCTATTTTTGCTTATCACTAGTGCAACTATTTCATCACAACAAATAAGGACTGTGGTGGAGTGATAACTACTCGTTCGCTTTATCTTTAATGTGGGACTTTTCGATGCGAATTCAAATTTAAACGCACCGAGTGGGAAACCAAAAAAATAAAATACTGTATCACAATATTTTTGTGATCTTTTCAAAATAATGTCATTTTCTATAATTTCAAATTTCCCACATTATTCTCAACAGCATGATTTTATAATCATAAATTAATACGATGACATAATCAAGATAATTTTTTTTTTTGTTATTAGTAAATTTTGTATCTTGTTAAATATATTCACATAAAATAAATAATACTTAAGATTGGAGGGGTACATAAACAAATGAAACTTAAAAAAATAAATAACAAACAATGTAAGATGAAACAAAATAAAGAAGTGGGAAAATAAATTATTGATTCTAGTGCAAAAATGAACAATAATTCTATAGAATATACAAAATTATAGTAACTTATATATTGTTTAACTTTTATCAAGGAGAAAAAATACTTAAATTATTTGTTAAATTAATATGAAAGTAAAAAAAGAAAATTGTTAAGTCATTCAGTTGTCTCGATAATAATGCAACGTAGGATTAATGATATTAAATTTAATATTTATCTAATTTATTTATTAAGCGAGAAGTTATAAATTATTTTTGAAAGATAAAATATAAAGAATAGTAATGTTATTAATAAGTTGATAAAAATATTATATATATTTAAAGAAATAACTACATGATTTAGAAAACGGAAAAGGGCCAAAAATAGGTCTAAGGATGTCAATATGGGTCGAGTGGAGTAGGAGAAAATTTGGTGGATTGGAATTTAACTTTATCCAATAAAAAGACGCCATGTAATAATTAATAATAATAATTAAAAAGATATAATGCTGTCAGTTTAAAAAGTAATAGTGAACCAAAAGGTATTTTTAAATCTATAGGTTTTGGCCCTTTTCCGTTTAGAAAATATTTGTTATGTATTTACCATACATAGCTATATATTTAAAAAAAATTATTTTATAATTATACTTCTTTTTTTGTAGCATCTTTCTTCTCTCTCAATCTTATTCGCCCCTCTCTTTTCTCTCCCTCACCTCTTTCTCGCTGCCTCTCTTCTTATCTAGCTTTATTTGCTCTTTTTCTTTTTCGTTTTTTAGTCCCTTTCCTTGCATTTTGCTTTCTTCCTTTTGGATGGAAAGAAATACCAGAATCTTTGAGAAGAAAGAGTGACATTGGGATACTATGGCCAGAGAAATTGCATGTATCTAATATTGAATATACTTGTTAAGTCAGTCTAGCATACACTTTAGTTTCCTTTTCCTCTTCAAAGTAGAGTCAGGGTAGATGAAAGAAACAACAGACCAGGGGCGGAGCCAACCTTCCCTTCGGCGGAAAATATTACTATTTATACATGGTTAATTTTTTTTTTTTAATATATATATAGTAGATGTTAAGCCTCTTTAGTTAACTCTTATTAAAAATCCTAGCTCCGTCAGTATAACAGAGTCGTGCTGAAATTGTAACTAGTCACTTGGTAATCAATGAAATCGGTTAGTTATAAAAAAAAAAAAAATTGCTTTCTCACTCCCAACCCCCACCCCCACCCCTGCCTCTCGCGCTGCCTCTTTTCTTAATTTCCAATTTTATTTGTTCTTCCTTTAGTTTTTTTTTTTTTTTTTTTTTTTGGGGTATTCTTTTGTGTTTGTATCAATTATATATTTACTCATTTTATTTAGTCATCTTTTTCTCTTTTTTTTTTTGGTACAAATTTTTGTGTTTGATGAATATTTTTTTTAAAAAAAATTTCATCTAAAATTCTCCTACGCGGTTATCTTCCGGTGTTGAATGTATTTTAATTTGTGTGTCTATATCAATTACAGTCTATCAAATACATGAAATGAAATACATAGAAAAAAAGAAGATGAAAGATACATGGATCAATTTCATCAATTGTATCACTATTAATACAGGTGATACAAACCATATCAATCTGTATTTCTGTATCACGAATGAATACAAGTGATATAAAAGTGCATGCTAGTAGTACAACTTGTATCAGTCTTATTTTTATATTATGTATCGCGAATGAATATAAAAGTGAATAAATACAAGGTATATAGCCTATATTTGTCCCAAATCTCAGTTGCCTCTCTCCTCCATCTCCCCAATCTCGCTCACCTCTTTCCTCAATAAAATTGTGGCTATGAATTATAAATATCCAAAACTATAGCTATAAATCTCTAATTATGTCCAAATTATAGTCATTTTTTAAGTTGCTCTTATTTATTTTCATTAAGATTTCAACGTCTGAATGTGAATGCACCTATGAGTGATTAAGATGTTGTCTCTAGATCTGAACACTAAATGATTAAGACTGTTTATTTTTCGATACCCGAATGTACATAATTTCTTTATAAGTACATAATAAATATACAATTCAAATAAAAATTAATTAAATTTTTAAATAGAATTAATAAAATAAATTCATTATTTGATTAAAAAAATAAAGCACTTATCATGTTAGTAACGGTGGAGATAGTTTGTAGTGGTAGTGGTGATGATAATAGTTATTGTTAGTGGCTAACAATAATGGTGGTGATAGTTGTGACGATGGAGGTGGTTGGTGTTGTGATGACTGTCATTATGGTGGCGATTGATAGTGGTGTTGGTGATAGTAATGATGAAGTTGGTTAATGTTAGTAGTTGGCGGTGTTGACGGTTGTGACTCAAGAAAGTATGATGGTTGGTGATGTGTTTGTGATAGTTGACGACAGTGCTACTTATGATGATGGAGATAGTTGGTAGTAGAGATTGACCACAATTATGGTAGTGGTTGATAGTAGTAACGGTCGTGGTGGTGATCGAAGAATATATGGTGGTAGTTGGTAAAGTGTTAGTTGTGATGACGGAGTCAGTTGGTAGTAGAAATTGACTGTAGTGGTAATAGCAGTTAATAGCGGTGGAGGTGGCGACGGTTATAGAGACGGTGGCGGCGGCAAAGGCTACATAGACGGTATTAGTGGTGACAATAGATATAATCATAACGATGGAGGAGATAAGTATAGTAGCAACTGCCACTAATAGTTAGCAACCGTAGTAGTCGTGATGACAGAGGTGGTTGGTGGTAGACGACAATGGTGGTGGTAGTTGTGATGACAGAGGTAGTTAGTGGTGGTGGCCGGTGATTGTGGATAAAGTGATTATACCTCTTAATGATATTAATGCTCTTGTCTAGGTCTTAATGATTAAGACCTATTCAGACCTACGAAGTGCTTAAATCTTAATAAAAACAAATACACTTAATAATCTAATGTCTAAACCATTCAAATTCAAATTTTTATTAAGGGCAAACAAATGAGCCTAAATATGGTAATCCTTATAACATTTAATATATTATTTTAGAGTGGCTCATATTTGTGTTGGTAAAAGGTCAGTCATTGTTTAATAAGATTTATGTCAAATCATAATCAATCGGTTTAAGCAACATAAATCTGATGAAACAGAAATATTCTTGGGGGTTTTTTAGGCGTAGAAACTTATTCATCTATCTCTTAGTAGAAGAAGAAGGATTGGCCATGCATATGCTAACTGCCATAACCGAAAAATAGGCGGGAACTCAACTAACTAGACAGTACAAAGACTTGTTGATAAGTCTCCTCATAATTGAAGAAATAAAATAGAGTGCACACATTAAAATACTTGTTGATGAGATGTTGAATGCAAGATCCTAAATTCTAATAATAAAAAGGTGTAAGTAAGGTCAGGGAAGCAAGGTGGGAATGTAAAATGTAAAATTATCATTTTAGAAGTCATGGAAGAGCATGAGAGAATCATCAAGATTCATTAGGGAAGATTCCAGAACAATGCAAACTTTTCTTAGGCGCATGTATTTGTTGCCCAATTCTCCTACCAGCTTATCTTTGGGCATCTGAAGAATCTGGCAAAAGTAACACCCAAAAATCAACACATTAGTACATGGTGAATACTCACTGAAGAGGAAAGGTAAATAACAACAATTGAATCTTCACTTCTCCTTTTAAGTTCAATATCATACCATCATCATGATACAACGAAAGGGAAGGTAAATGCACAACATAAATAGAATAGATTGCCAGATCATGCAACAAGGCTGATTTTAGCTGTCATTCCTTTGAGAATATTATTTTTTTTGCGAGAATCTGCTTCCGACAACAGAAAGAATGAAGGGGAGAAAACCTTGCAATAGGTGTAGCAAGCCAAGTGGTGGGCATGACAATAAAGTTAATGGCAAGATATAGTAACAAACAAATGAAAGAAAAATGTTATGCAACTTGACTTGAACAAGTAACCAAGCCAATGTGAAGCCCTCTTCTCCCCTCAGGGTTAGAACACACTATTACATCTGAGAAATTGAATCCACACAACATTCTCACATTCTGTTAAACAAAACCAACATATATTTTGGATTTATCGTCTAGAAAGAGTTATATCTTGCACAGTTATACAGCCCAAGAGATCATTCCTTCCACTTAAGGGAAAACAATAACTGCACATGCACAAAGGTGTTACCTCAACTAATGGCCTAATCTCTCCCTGTTAAGGCGTTACCTCAACTTTCTACAACCTATCTATCGAAATTTGCTTTTAGTTACTGCATAATTTTTTAGCACAATAAGTCGCTTATTTTTGGGATGAATTTAAATTTTATGGAGATTATGTTTCCAAGTTGACTATTTAAAGCCCATGGTTGATAAAAATTTTGAGAGGTATTTTCAATCTTCTTAAAAGAACTAACAGCGGTATCCAAAGACCATTGATCTTAATGAATCAGTGAGTTAATCAAAGAAAAATGATTTTTCACCGTTTTTAACCCAAATCTAATTTCAACCGATTGGCAACTAATGATTTTTTAAACGCATGAGCATTGTGTTAACTCTTGCCTATTTTTAACGCTTGGGCTCTAATACCAATTTTCAAAATTTTAACTATATTTCTTTTAATGCAGAACTATTTTCACCCAATACCTATTTTAACCTAATACAATATTTTATCCATATTTATTTTAATCATGGCAAGCATACATATCTCTTTGAAGACCCACAAATCTTCATAGATGAAAATCATTGTAGGTTGTCAGTGAAGATTAAGTCAAAAAGAAACTTAACAAAATGCATGCTTAATTCTCTTCCGTTTGAAAACAAAAGTTATACAATTACTTCCAATCACAAAACAACAAAATTGTTACTGAAAAATACTTGAAGCATGTGATAAAAAAAGGCATGGAAATTGAGTTCAAGAAGAAGATGAAAAAGTTATGTTACAAAAGTGTGCAAATTCAAAAGCACTCAAAAGAACTTAGCACCAACCGCAAAGGCAAAAATTGAGCAGTTTTTTTAGATTGTAGCAACTGAAGCAGGGGAGAAGTGTTGAAATTTGCTTTCAGTTACTGCAGTAATTTTTTTGCATAATAAATTGCTTAGTTATCAAAAAAGTTCTATTAGGTTGTATTAGTTTGTTGTATTTCAGCTTTTTGAATTTTTATTATGTAGATTTTCTGCAAATTATGTTTTGAAGTTGACTATATAAAACTCTCCTATGATTAATAAAACTATTGAGAGACATTTTCAATTAATACTATTAACCTTTTTGTTGCACCATCCTTTAAAAAAACCAACAGTCAAATAGTGTATTTGGTTGTAAATTTTAATTAAGATTTCTCTAGGTATTTTTACAGTTTTACTCTATCTCGACATGCATGTTTACATGACAGAATAGATGATCAATGATTTCCCCCGTCTGGAATAATATGCCCCATCTACCAAATCTCAAACATAAATCAAACAGACAGCTTCATATTCCCTTTCTTGGTTAATCTTCCATCCTGATTGAAGGGAAACAAGTAATAACTAGTTCTATTCCAGAATAACATTCTTGATGCATGCACATTCATGGTTTTCTATTGTGTTTGAGAACCTTAATCTGCCAGCAACAGGAAAAAGTGAAAGAACCACTACTATGTTAAAAGTAACAGAGTAGATAACTAATTCACACTCAAGTGCCACTTGACATAAGTGGTTCATGTCTCAAAGTAGAACTAGAAAGACTATTTTGTTCCCTTTGAACTCCTTTTTGGTTCGTGCCACTCTGTAGGCTGACCAATTCATAGCAAATTGATATGTCTGTCTTAGATGAACAAAGGGAGAACTTTGATCTCACTCAATCATCTTTCGTCAGAAGATGCCGGACCTAAAATGAGGATGAATGCAAATACATACGGTTGCCGCAATCAAAAGATAACTAATTATTTGGTTCAGTAACGGACATATCTACTCACCCATACTTGCAAAGTTAATGATGATAGAAGATGAATGCAACACAAAAGTAAACAAGCAATAGATACAAAGTAAAAACTTGATAAGAGAGATCTGTAAACAAACCTCTTTTTCCTGTTCTTTCTCATGTGTTATTCTCAATCTCAAATTAAGGGCAGCATGATACATTTCATCTAGAATATGTTCCCAAAGAGACTGCTTATTAATTTTCCACAGAATGAATTCTGATTGCTTTGCTGCACGTGCAATAACTTTCTGCAGAGAATGGGAACATCATTAGTATGTACTACAACCTTTGTTCAATGCAATCTTTATATATAATATGTGTGTATGCATGTGCCCGTGCATGCATGTCTGTGTACATACGTACAAAGATAAGACGAAGTAAGCTTTCTTCAATGCAAGCCACAGTTGGAAAATAACACAAATTGGAGCTTATCATTTTACTTTGTATTTTGTCCCGCAAGCCTATCAGGGCGTTTCAAACGCCATCAACCTTCTATATCTAGATGGAAAAGCATATTAAAGCATGACCATCTGTTTAGATCATAGAGCTTCATAGATTAACAAATTATATAATGTAGCACTCCTCCGTCGAAAAGGACAACAAGGAGAAATTCATAGTTGCATAAGTAGGCATTTATGCTATCTAACACACCTACTTAATTGTATCCTACAGTGACAGTTAATTGTGATATTTATCTGCACTCTGAAGCTTCATTATTGTCCGCATCACTTTTCTGCTTCACTGTGGATAGAGACTTCAAAAGATGGTGAGAGAATTGCTGCTGAAAAAGGGATTTGACTAGTTAGTAGCTTTCTGCGGTTTCTTTTTGTCGGCCAATTTGAATTCCATTTCATTTTTTATTTTGAACAGTGTAGGAATCTGCTCATAGAAAGAAACCCAGCAGGAGGAAACAAGCATTGTCCTAGTCTAATGGTTGCCTATGCAGGTGCTAGTTTGTGGAAATATATAAGTAGTTTATGGCCTATCTTACAACAAAACATAAAGGTGGAGATTGGATACGGGAGCAAGACTAGATTCCTACAGATGTATCAGGCTGGAGAAGAGAAACTGATGGAAAATGCTCCCCATTTATATAGTATTTCTACAAAAGATAAACTATTGCAGATTGTAATTCAGAAGCAGCCTAGCAACCAAACTTCAGAAGAAACTTCAATGATTGGGAAGTGTAAGATGCCTGTCAACTACTCAATCTTCTAGAACCTACAACCTTGAATGAAAATTGTAGGGCCAGTAAATACTGTCCCCTAATTTTCAGTATGGATCTCGTCATCTCTAATATGAAGCAGAAGATAATTGTAACGAAGTTGTGCACAGTATATGGAACTTCCCAAATGATATTTTTGTTTATTGTAAAGATCTATTTGTTTCAGATTATTCTATGAATTTCAGGGTATGCCCCAAGTGTCCAGTAATTCCCCATGGAATAGACCAGAGGTGGTCATGTTACTATTTAGGAAGAGATAAAATATAGTTTATAGCATGTATCCGAACAAACTTACCCTCCCTTCATTAGCTTTAACTATCAGATACAGAAGCAAAGCCAAGTGTATTTTTTCTGCTTCCATTCGCATAAAAGAGCAAGAAAATCCACAGAATAGTTTTGTGATGTTTTATTCTACTCAAGGTCTTCAAATTTAAGGATGCAATTAGATCAAGACATATTATTCTAGTACTACAACAGAAGACTGCAAGCATATTACCTTCATCTCTAAGTAGTCATCTTTCCACAGCTTAAATAGAATCTTGACTGCGTCTTTCTTTTCAACAAATGTGGTATCTGAAATCTGAATAATTACAGCATAGTAAGACTGCTATCATCTCATTTATCAACAAATTGCAGCACCCAATAAAAAAAAATCTCTCACACACTAGTCACTAGTGCATTTCAACACTATTCTCATGTACGCGTACATTCTCAGGAGCCTCTATAATGTGAAAAGAATATCAATGGAAGTATGGAACAAGTGATATATCCTCTAATCTGTTGTATTTTTTACCTATTTTCATAATGTTTTATCTATCATATTATTTTGTTCTTAACTTCAGTTTTGTGAAACACTTTCTCAACATTTGGGGACTACATGTTTTGAAGGCCTCCTTTAAGATTTACATTTGCTAGAGTAAATTACAATTTAGAGAACATTGCTTGGTGAAGTGAGCTTGGCATTTTGATAATACATGAAGATATTAAATAAAAAATAGGAGAATATCTGAAATAAAGGTCATCAATTAAAGTTAATAGCAAATATATAAACCAGTTTCAGAGAAAAAACAGAGCTATCTATGCTTTAATGATTACATCAAAACACTTTTCGTCCCTCACAACATTAGCTGGACTTGATAATAGATTTCTTATGGGCTATAAAGAAAGAGGGAAGACAGCCCATGATAAACAAAATCTGTCACGTACAGAGCACTCTCATAGCCATCTATTTATTTAATTCTCTCATAGTGGTGGTGGTTGAACCAGTTTGTGGGAAACTCAACTATTTCATTACATGCTATTGCCCGCCAGTAAAGGTACCGGGAAATTTTGTCCACCAAGGCTTAGGTAGACGAGAAAAAATTCACCTTGAACGTTTTTTGTCTCTACTGGGATTTGAACCTTGGTCTCACTTTATTGATTGATAGACTACACCCTTGGGTGCCTCCATTGCCATTTATGCAGGCAATAATTTGTAGAAATCTAGTATGCCTTCAAATTAAGTAGTCTTCAAATCAACATATAATTCAACAAAGCTATGATACCTTATCTGTTTCAACAAGACGATCAGCTTTCGACAGTAATCTGAACATCCTGTAGGCCTCCCTCCCATATCTTTTTAATACAATAGATTCCACCTGCAAGTTATAGCATGTAGAGATGAAGTAATTCAATTTTAGAACATTGAGAAGGTCATCGCTTGTCTATAATTTTGTAACCAACCTCTTCAATGCGAGCCTGTTCAATAATGTTCTTCAAATCTGTGCACACATAACTGTCAGTTAAGTAATAGCGGGAAACCAAAAACTTGGATCCACAAGGATTTGAACTTTTCTTAAGATTATATTACAATGAAAAATCATGTGTTGATAGATATGCGTACCTACACTATAAGTTTCATCTATTTCCATCAATGGAGCTTCACATCCTAAATCATCAAGGGAAGCTCTGATACGCTCCAGGTCCATACCAAGACCACCTTCCCTCTTTATCACCTCATCATAAATAGCATTTATGGACTGAGGAACTGCAAATAAAGAATATAATAACAAACGCATTAAGAAAAAGGGAGAAAAGAGACTAGAAATTCAAAAACAATGCTAACACTACAATGAATCAACTTAACATGAATCTGACATTCATAAACACAAATCGCTCCATTTCCCCAGAAATAAACACATGGAAATTTTTGGCAAAATATCCGAAGCAAGTACAAAAATGTAAAAACAATTTTACTGCAGGCAACGACTTGTTAATTACTCAACCAGAGACCTTATCTTGAAAAAAATTCAACTACAGAAAAGTAAAGAAGTAAGCATGCAACTGTTATGCATGTCTCTAAAAAGGCCTATAAGGCTCAGGCTTCACTCTAGAAATTTATCCATATACAACTGTACATGATTCAAGATGAATGTACCTTCACAAAAGACTCAAGGTGCTAAAAGCCTCAAAAGCAAGGCTGGAGATTAAAATTGGTGGGCCATTTATTATGAAGAAAAATAAGTGGACTTTGTAAATGTGAAAATATCAAGTCTATTTATGTCATGAAGCTGGCTATACCTCATCTCAAACATATGCATATGAGTCGTATGTTATCAGGAACCTGCCCCTAGTCGAGACATGAGCATTATTATCCACTTCTTTTTTTGACAAATGCAAATTTTAGTTTCTATTTATCCATTAATAGTATCAGCAAGAGGTCACAATCATGTTTAAACTTTATTGACCATTAAATGAAATCCACACTGACCTGAGTTATCAATTCTCAATTTAGTTTCAGAATGTCTACTCAACTCCAGGGTCGCAGCAAGAACAATGGCAGCATCATTGTTGACACGTACTTTCACATTTGCAACACAAGCCTACAATGCATACAATTTTATATAGCTGTGATTCCATAGCCAACCACTGCTTGAGATTCACAGGAGATTTTAAATTCTAATAAAAAGTCAGACGAGACAAAGTTATCTAAACCATTTCTACTGTAATGGTAAAGGTTTCTGATTTTTGCTAAAAACTTAGCAAGTTAAGGAGAGACTTCATCAGTGGAGACAACAATCAGGGCCACAAATCTCACCTCATCAAGTGGGAGAAGGTGACTCAACCAAAATATCAAGGAGGTCTTGGAATAAAGGATCTTGCAGCTCATAACAAAGGCATGATGATGAAGTGGCTTTGGAAATTCAACTTGGAGGATGCACGGTTCTAGAAAGATGTCATCATAGCAAAACATGGAGGGTTGAATCAATGGTGCACAAAGGCTTCTAGTCTCCCTCATGGAGTAGGTCTCTGAAAGGGTATATTACAAAAGTGTGGTTCAACAGACTGATTTTGAGGTAGGCAATGGCTCACTCTTAAGATTCTGGAAGGACAAATGGCTTGGAAGTATCACTCTTCAAGATGACTTTCCAAATTTGTGCACATATCTCAAGATCCCGACTCTGCAGTTGCTGCTACAAGAGAAGGGAACAACTGGGATCTGACATTCAGAAGAAACATGTATGATTGGGAAGTGAATGAGTTGTTAGACCTTTTTGCAAGACCTCAGCAGTGTCACATCAATCACCAGGCAGTTGACAAGCTCAAGTGGGGGAATCTACACAGTAAAGGAAGGTTACCATCAGCTGTACTCTAGCAACCCCTTGATTGACAATTGACCCTGGGAGCTCATCTGGAGGTCCAAACTACCTCCTAAGGTTATATGATTCACTAGGACAACTTTATATGAGGCTTTTCTTCAGCTCCCAAGCAGATGCTATATGTGCAAAATGGATCCTGAAACCAACAGGCACCTATTCCTTAACTGTGAGGTAGCCTCAGATATCTGGAACATGTTTTTTTTTGGCGTTTTTGGTCTCAAATGAACCACACCCCTCTCAGTTAAGGAGGCTTATGACAGTTGGAGCCTATGGAGAGTTGACAAAGCCATCAAGAAGATCTGAAACATGGTACCCACTTGTATATTTTGGTGTCTCTGGTTAGAAAGGAATAGGAAATGTTTTGATGGGGAGTCTTAACTCCTTCAGGTCTTTTGAAGGCCAGGTGTATTGCCAATTTGTTTAGCTAGTCCAATTTGGTTCCTGTTGTTAATGCAGCACATCTTTCGGATTTTATTAAGCTTATTAGTACTGACTTAGTTTCCTTTTGTACAGCGAGCCAGTCATTTTTGTAAGCTCAAATGCCATATCTTGTAATTTTTGCATCTTCTTGATGCCTTTATTAATACCACTTACTTCAACAAATAAAAAAGTTGAGAGACCAACCTTGTGTCTCAAGCGGCGAATGAATTCTTCAAAATTGGCACGCCAAAGTACTTCCTTTTTTACTGTAGCCAGATCTACTGTGTTTGACTCCAAATCATCTTGCTTCCGCTAAAATCAGAACATAATAGATCAGCCAACTTTCAAAATTGTTATCTTCAATGAAAAGGTCATACCAACCTTCACGCCACATTTCACATCAGTAGTCCTTTTGTCAGTTTTTTCCACAGAATCATTCCAGATGTCTTCAACTAAGAATCTCATGGATTCCATTGGAGCTGCTGCTGCTAAGGCTTGTTGTTCCATGGTTTGTGCTTGAATCTGTTTTCATCGGTAAATGATAAACTCAAGAACATGAACAGTGAAATATCAACTTAAAAACTGCAGCTTTTTCTGCACTATATTTACTTATCAGGAATATTTTATAGAACATGGATGCTTATGCTCTCATCCACCTTCCTCACCCCAAAGAACCTATAGCAAGCACTATTCTTCTTGTTAGCAAATGAAGCAGGTTCATTTGAAGAACATCACCTACATTCCTTTAATTCCTATGCTACTACTCCATCCATTTTCATGACAGTATTTGGCTGAGCATGGAGTTTAAGATATTCATTTTTTATTTATGTATTATAATATTAGTGGCAATGTAAGAAATATTAAAGTAGTTCTGACCCAAAAAAAAAGTAGTTGAAAATTAGTTTGACAGAGGAACTATCACATCAAAGTTCAGAACTGAAGTTAATGGATTGAATACTTGGAAGTTGAAAAAGTTGGATAGAAATGGAATTGAGTCAAAACATTATGGAATGACCAGAAATGGAAAGAGACAAAGAGTGACATATAATTAAAAGTTAAAACAGATGGGAGTATTTGTTTTACATTGTCAATTATGTCTTCTATCCTATTTTCTTGTTTACTGTCATTTCTATGATTTCAATCTGCAAAAAAATGCATGTAATCCTGTCTTCAAACGACAAATGGAAGTACGCTGTTACTGATTAATAGAAGAATGGAGAAGTATTCTGTTGCTCATAGAAAATCTCCATCACATTTACTTGTTGTTTATGATTAACAGTACTAAAGCACATGCTAAATTAAATAGTACTTCAGCTAAAGAAGGAAAGCCAAGATCACACAGATTTCTAGAGTAAAATGAAGAATGCAGCAGAAAACCAACATCACATGGAGTCATCAAGGTCACTGGTATACTCTAAAGAAAAACCTTTTGATGGGAAAGAAAATTGAACAGAAGTTGTCATCATATTATAAACTTGACATCAGAGTACCTTGGCAGATTTAGCACCTCGTTTCTTTGCAGCAGTTTCTTCTGCAGCAGGTGGTTCAAGAAGTGGTTCAGGGGCAGGACAGTGTTCCACAAATCTAGCGTTAACAAGGCTGTTGAAGCTTTCTCGTGCAGCATCAGCGCTAGAATCTCCTGGACAATGACAAGGCATTCTTAAAACAAGAAAGATGTTTAGGAGGTGCAGCCTAGCCTTTTCGAAGATTGACAACCCAAGTTTTGTTGCTTCAGGTTCAAGTAGCTTTAATCAAGAAACAAATAAAGATGCAAGTTGAGGTTATGAAATAGATTGGGAAAGTTTGTTCTTTGAATTTCACAATCAACTTCGAGTGATGATAAAGCTCAAGAATTGCTTTAGGTATGCACCCAAGGATATAGTCTAGTGATCAATGTAGTGGGTCCAGCACCATGAGATCCTGGATAAATACCAGCATAGGCAAAAACATTAGGTGATTTCTTCCCTTCTGTCCAAACCTTGGTGGATAGAGTTACCTAAATACTTTGAGCTAGTGGAAATAGCAGGTACTGCGTGAAATTAGTCGAGGTGCATGCAAGCTAGCCCGGACACCACGATGGCCAAAAAATTGCTTTACATGTGAAGAACATAGATGCTCTCTTGATGCTAGACACCTAGATGTATTTGACTCTGTAGAAAATTTTGAGGCCTTTCTTTCATCCTTCCTCCTTTTCTTGTGGCTTGCTTTATTTCGATTTTCAGTTTTGCAAGAGAAGGTTGCAGGGGCTGTTCAAACAAGGATCCCTTTACCCCAAAAACTGGAAAAAAGAAAGGAAAAGAGAGACTCCAGTACAATTGGTAGTAATAAGTGCAATTTATTTTAAACACTTGTAAAAGCATCATAATGCTGGACTAAGTAATACTTGTGTTTTACTTCAAAACTAAAGACAGGAACATAAAAAAATGGCATGTTACTAAGAAGTGCCAAAAATTTTGTACACTCGCAGCTCCTTTCATTGATAGTTGAGTAATGATTTAGTGTAGTTCTGTCTTTATGCATGAAGAAAAGGTGATCTATGTAAGATCCTTAAGATAGTATTAATTTTTTGATAACCGTGGTGTTTGGACCAGTTTTCGTGCACCTCGACTAATTTCACGGATACCTGTCACCTCCCACCGGCAGCAGGTACCACATAATTTTGTCCACCAAGGCTAGGATAAATGAGAAGAAATCACCGTGTTTTTGTCTTTGCTGGGATTTAAAACTGAGACCTCATGGTTCTCAACCCACTTCATTGACCACTAGGCCACACCCTTGGGTGATGCTGTGTATCTCACGTGTTCTTTGTCAATGTCTCTTTCTGCTTGATAAAATATTAGAAACAAGAAGTACGTTCATATATTGCCTATCATCTTCAATTAAAACCATTTTCCAATGAAGTGATTTTTTACCTTTTAAAATCAGTAAAAACCTTCTTCTTGTTGTTTCTTATTTTGAAAAAACAGAAGCAAACACAAATGAAAAGACAAAATAGAACTCAAATTCGCATATTAAACTGATTAGCTATGATGATAGTAAACCATAATAATAGTTTACAAGATAATTCACAAAGAACTACAGAAAGGATATTGTTTCACCTTGTTTCGATGCCTGGTTGTATCTCTCTATAATTTGGCCGAGTGAAAGCCTACCATGCTGAAGCAACCCTTCAAAAATCTCTTCACACTAGAAACACAAACACATTCATTACCATTAATATAAAATATAATCAGCTCGAGATAGGGCGACAAATATTATAACAAGCAAAACCAATAAAACTCACCTCTTTCCCCAGCTCCTCAGACACAATCTCTATAAACTTAGGGAACCTCAATTTATGTATTATGTTGTCAAATAGTGCCATGTATAGTGTAGTATATTTTGGTTCCTCCCCAAATCCACCTAAATGGCAATATATCAGAAATCAAGAAACTTCTCACTATATATCCGTAAATTGAATAGATAATTGCAATGTGAGAAAAAGTTCTCATAGCGTTAGTGTTAGTACCTGGTTGTTGCACTGTAAAGGCTTGAACACAATTGTGATGAATAAGAACAAGCAAACAGTTCCTAACATTCTCTCTGCTAAGCTCTGTGGAACTTACAACCTGAGATAAAGATTGTGTTCCTCTTCGCAACAGACAGTCGCAAACCTTCTGCACAAATTATCAGAAGATGAATTAGGAAAAAGGGGATCATTAACAAATAACTTTAACGAAATTAAAGCACATATATATGGTTTCTGCATAAGAGATATAAAAACCCCAAAAGGGGAACAAAAACGAACAACTACCCCTACCCTCGAATTCAATCAAACTAGTTGGGATGGCTATACGAATTATCTATATCTATTTCATTCTACTAGGGTCGGTTTCATTCCAATACCAATAATTCGCCATGTTATAAAACCCCAAAAGGAAAAAAAGGAAAAAACAACAACTGCTTCTCTTCTCAATCCCATGCTATATACAATCTTCTCACCCCCAAGAAGGAGAAAAATTAAAACTTTGAAATCTTTAGGCATAGGTTTTGCGTTTCTAGTATATAATTGTCTATGCAAGGATTGATACGTATGAATTTGGCTAATAGGGAGAAAAGGCGGAGAGAATTACAGCATTAAGATCGCCGAAGTAAGAAGAGATGAGATAAACAGCGAGCTTGATGCCGTGCGGCGAAACCATGGCGATACTCTGCTTTCTCTCTTTCACAGTACTGGGAGAGTGACAGAAGAAACGGAGGCGGGAACAAGTCAGGGTTGAAGGCAAGGAAGAAGTTAGATGAAAATATAGGGCTTTGGTAGCATCAAGGGTCCATAGCTCAGTGGTAGAGCATTTGACTGCAGATCAAGAGGTCACCGGTTCGAACCCGGTTGGGCCCTATTTAATGTGTAACTTTTTCTTTTTCTGTTTTGGACGTTTGAGTTTGGAATGCCATATTAGAAGTTAAACCTTTTTGTGTAGCAATGTTAATTGAGTAACATCTTTATATTAAGAGAAAAGAAATAAAGTGATATTTATCTGAACTTGTTTCGAATTTTAACTATGTGGATGTCCTATTACCCCACTAAATAATCTTGAACTGATATTTTTGTCCAACTGACAATTTTATTATAAATATATATTTTCTTGCTTTTCTTATTATTTTAACTTTTTTTCCTTATTATTTTTTCTCTTTCCTTCTTCTTTCTTCTTCAAAAATTCATTGTCATCTCCATTGAAATTTTTCACTTCGAATGTTATCATTTTTACCACAACTTTACCTTCCTTTTTTTTACTTCTATTAGTTTAACTCTCTTCAATTTTAAAACTTTATCTAAATATTTTCTTACATTTCGAACAATTTGATAAACCCATTAGATTTCAAAATGATTAGAAGCTATCATAGTTTTTTTATCCAATTTCAATCAAGCTCTTTCAATTTTCGGGGAATTCATTGATTCTTTCAAAATTATCATTTCTAATTTTGAAGTTATATGAAAAGGAGATAAATTAATTGATGATACCTTCAAAATTTTGAATTTTCTTAGAAAATAATTAGTTTTTTTTTATCTAACTCAACAAAGTTTAGAAAATAGTATGATTTCTTTTTTTTATTACTAAAATCACTGAAAAATGGTATTTGGCCGGAGAAGAAGAAGAAAAAGAAAAGAAAGAAAATAGGGTAGGGGTTCAACTTGACGTGGGGGTGGGTGAGGGTGGGAGGTGAAGGAAAAAAAAGAAAGAAAATGGAGGGATAGGGTCAGCTTGAAAGTGAGGGGTAGAAGATGAAGTGAAATTTAAGATGAAATCAAAATTAAAGTAACAAAATATATTTTAAATTAAATTAACACGTGTCATGTAATGATTGATATGTGATAACACTTGCTTTTTAAAATCTAGGACTAATCGAAAAATTATATAATAATATCAATTCAAAATTGTTTAGAGAGGTAATAGGACGCTCACATAGTTAAGATATCTTATATTAACTTGTTATGGCATGAAGAGCCTTAAGTTTAGATCCTCTATATAATAACTATGAAATTTATTCCTACAACAATTAAGAGCCTATTTGGCATTGATGTTAGGAGGTTAAAAAGTTTTTTTTTAAAAAAAATTAATTGTTTGGCAAATCCTTAAAAGTGTTTTTAAATGGAAGTAGAAACAATTTTTCGTTGTTGGGAAGAAACTAAAAATTTCTTCTTTTAAAAAAAATAATCAGAAAATCATTTTTTTTGAAAAGTAAAATATCACTTACATATATATACATATTTATCAGTATATCTTATTAATTAATTAATATATCTCATAAGTTTGGTTAAGTTTCATCAAGAATTTTTTTTTTATATAATAATTTTTTAATTTTATTTTATGTTTTTATATTATTATTTATATTTTATATATTGTTTTACGTATTATTTTACAAAATTAGAAATAAATGTAACAACAATATTTTTTGCAGGAAAAAAGAGAGAGAGAAAGTAAAAATTAAAAACCTCCCAAAAAAGTAACAAATAACAAAATTTTATTTTCTTAATTTACGTATTATTTTAATTTGATTGTTTTAAACTTTAGTGTATTATAACACACAAATAAATAAATAAATTAAAGATTGAATCCCAAAAAATTAGGTAACAACTAAACAAAAATATTCCTCTTCTCAATAATTTTAACAATATTTATCTTGATTGAAAATTTGAATATGTACATTTTAATTAATTAAAATAAAAAAATAATTAAAATTTTTGTATTAGATGTTTACAATAGTTTCTCTCTGTAAAATAATCTTAATATCAAAAGACATTGATACTTATCATTTTTCGTAATTTGACTTTCAAAAGCATTTTTTAAAAAAAAATTAGTCAAACACAAATTGCTTATCAAAAACACTTTACAAATGAATTTGCAGAACACAAGTTGCTTTTTTGGTTAAAAACACTTTTCTAAAAATCTATTTTAAAAACGCGCTTCTAATAGAGTTTCATAAATGACAAAGAGACTCCATAGTTTATCTAATTACGCTTCATAGGTATAGTTTAATTTGCTATGGAGAATTACGTTTGTGTTACGACCCATTTTTAAATTAAGTTAAAAACGTCCCTTAACTTGACTATTTATTATTTTGAAAATAAAGATAGACTATAGTGTCGCCTAGGAAAATTAAGAAAACCATTTTAGAAAGGTAATTTTGAAATAAAACATTTAATAAATCAGAGTTCGGATAAGGGTTCAAGCAATCTCCTAAGAAAAGTTTTATGCACCTTAAAAGATACGCTAACACGCCGACGTATTTTAAAAGCTTGACTAATTTTTAAAAGAAACTTAAATTGCTTGTGAAATTCTTATTTGAAAATGAATAGTTGATATTTATACATTCATATTATTCCAATTAATGAAATAATTCAAATGTTAAAGTCTCAACTTATTACTTTCAACTAAATCGAACCAAAACGATAATAACCAAATCAAATATTTTTTTTAGTTTAATTTTAAAAATTTAAAAACCGACTAAATTAGTTTGGTTTTGATTTTAACCAATTAAGATAAATAGCAGCAAAAGGCAGCAGATACTAGGAATAGGGGAAAATTATTGCAACAAAGTATATCATACCATGAGCAAAGAGAGAAAAGAAGATGAAGTTGCCAGTGGTCATAACAATGAAGAAAATTTGAGATATTAGACATGACAATGAAGAAATTACCACAAGACATAACTTGCAATTTGTTATTGGAATCAACAGTTTAAACAGCCTCAGAATTACTAGCTACAGGTAATAGCCAACAGAATAAACTTAACCCAAAAAACATCAAGTCTATCACACTGAATAGTCAAAGTTTAACATGAACCCTCAAACAGAACAATATATACATCAAATTTAAGCTAATAATGAACAAACAGGAAAAAATTTCAAACCGAACCAATACATGCAATTTAGAACTTAATAACTCAAAAGATTAAGGAGCAACCAAAGAGAAGTTGAATTAAAACTCAACTTCATCTAGAGCTCAACTAAACCTGGGATCGACCCGTGACTCTTGAGCAAATAAGATCTTTAATATGAGAAGCAAGCAAGATATTCACATAGTGAAAGAGGGAACGAGATATAGAAAGAAAGCAGGAACTCAATTTGAGAGCATATGGCTAAATAGAACCACATTGTGTATTCACATGTTCTGAATTATAGGAAAACAGGCAGGAAGAGAGTATAAAGTTAATAAACTAAATATGTAATCACGGAGATTTTATGTAATTTAAGAATACTACATTAAAAATAATAAAATATGGAAAATAAAAAAGACAACTCTAAATTATATTTATTTTCTGTGTGTGTATTTGTATATATATACTTAAAGACTCTTATTCAAATTTTAGTTTATGTCACTAATTTTTTTTATTGAGATACTTTTATGTTTCCTTTCTTGGTATGTAATTTAAGAATACTGCAATTCGATGCATTTTCGAGAGAATTTGTCTCGCATCCCCATGTAATGTTCTAAGTCTTTGTGGATTTGGTTGTTTTAGTAGTGGAGATTGATGAACAACGGATACTGATGTTTGGTCTATTTCTTCTGTACAATTTGTAGGAACTAAAACTGATTCATTTTTTTTTAATACTAATTAATTACAAAAAATTATGTAACGGTCACAAAAAAACTATCCTTTTGTTGTTGTTTTCCATCAAGTCACTAACTTTATTTAGTTACTAAGTATTTTTTTTTTCTAAAAAAATTAAAAGTTATTGTAATTCCATCATAATATGTGTCACTTTTGTTGGTATATTAAAGTTAGAGCCGTCAAAATGGGCTTAGCCCATGGGGCTGACCCAACCCAATCTGTCGGGATAGGATTTTTCAAGCCCATTTAAAACTAGGGCTTATGAATCCGACCCATATAAGCCCTTGGCCCTTGAGGTTTGATTGGGGTCGGGCTGGATGGGCCAAAACTATTTATTTAAGGGTAATTTACAACAATCTCACTAGTATATGAGCTAATTACTTAAATGCATGCTATGTTGTAATATTATGAATCTTACCAGATTTTGATACGTCCAGACATGTATCTTGGGATACATAGACTCAAAATTAGGTTAATTTGTTCTAGATTCACTCTATTCAAGTGGATTCACATGTATCTAGGATACATAAACAAATCCAGCGCCCTTGCCTTCCTTCCATCTCACTCGTCACTCTCTTATCTAGCTCGCTTATCTGAGATACATCACACCAGATACATATATCTCGCGTATTTAGTATCCTAGATAGATGCTAATCACACTAGATTTTTTGCTAGTGTTACTGAAACAACACCATTGTTTGTCATATTTGATTTGAAAATCTTCTCATTTCCTTGATGTTATAGAATTTTAAGTTTGAAAAGAAAAAATAAAAAATAAAAGGAAGGGCTAGCCCGCCCCAGCCCTCGACCCTTCTAGGGTTGGGTTGGGTTGAACATTTTCAGGCCCTTCCAAATAAAGGGCCGACCCGCCTTAGCCCATCAAATTCCTTGGCCCGCGAGGCTTGGGGCGGGTGGGGCTAGGCCGACCCTTTTTGACAACTCTAATTAAAGTCAATGTATTGTAGGCATTTTTTGAAAAAAATAAATAAAGACAGTATAATATGCTTATTTAAATGAAAAAAACATATTTCTTTAGACTAAATTTTGATTATACGGAAAATAAGTTAAATTTATTTGTCAGAGGTTTTTAGAGACGGAGTTAATTATGAAAATATGTGATGTAAGGTACGGAATAAGAACAAATAAATGATATTAAGTGAAATATTTATAGCGATGTAAATAATCAAGTAAATGATATAAGAAACTTATTTAATTTTGCATTGATGAAATTAAATGTCTCCAGGAATCAAAGTAAACACACCATAACAGTATGTTGGTTGTAACGAAGGTAAGGAATAATACTAGAACTGTATTGCTCGTAATGTTTGATCTGTACAAATTATTAGGGGTTGAAAGAATTAATATAGTTTGACCTCTCTAACTAAATATAAATTTGTATTTGCAGTCCAATAGTTTAAATATTTTATCAAAATGAAACTATTTATTTAAAAATATTAAATTTTAATCACATAATAATTTTGTTTTGTTTAAATTATTTTTAAAAAAATATTTATCAATATAAACACCTAATTTTTTTTTTTTTGAATTATATATTTATTATGCTTATATAATGATGAACTATATACATTCAGATGCTAAAAACAAACAGTCTTAATAATTCATTGTTCAGATCTAGAGACAACAACTTAATCATTCAGACGTGCATTCAGATCCAGGCGTCTTAATCTTAATGAAAACAAATGAGACCTAAGTCATGATCCCATGGAAAAATAATGTTATAGGTTTATCAATAATGAATAATTTGTTTGATAGTTTGATAGTTGTTTCGATTTGATCTTTTTTTTTTTTTTATTGATTCAGACTATTATTTTTAATGGGTTAAGCAATAATAGTTAAAGATAAATCTTGTAGGTTTATTATGTTTTACTACTCAGGTTGTGCAAATAATACAAAATTGGTTGGTTCCTTTGTATCAAATGTTATGCTTGCTATTTTCTACTTGCTCTTAATTAATCTTTCTAATATTGTGTGCATTGTGTTGTTAATACTTATTCTAAACTAGTAGATCATATTCAATTGGATGAAATTTGATTTTTAGGCGCAAATTACTTAATAGTTTACGGAATACCTTATTAGATTTTGTTTATCACATTGTTTGTAGTGATTTTTAATAAAGAAGACATTTCATGTGTAATCTTAATGGTTAACCCGATATTCAAATCGATAATGAAATAACCAATTAACCAGAAGTCGATTAACCAATATTTTAACAATTTAGTATGCCCGCAAATCGATAACGGATAAGTCAAATAGATAACCTTCAAAACGAAACAAGATAACCTAAATCTGATAACATTAAGGGTCCATAGCTTAGTCATGGAGCATTTGACCGCAAATCAAGAGGTCACTAATTCGAACCCGATTGAGCCCTTTCTAATGTTTATTTTTTCTTTTTATATTTTGCACATTAAGCTTGTGTTTGGAATGCCTTATGAAATCATGATTCCAGATCATCGTTGAAAGTATAAGGTTCTGGTAACATCAAGGTTTCATAGCTTAGTAGTAGAATATTTGACTGCAGATAAAGAGGTCACTAGTTTGATCCTGGTTGGGCACTTTTTAATCTTCGCCTTTTCTTTTTCTAGTTTATGTATTAAGCTTGTTCTTGGACATGCAATATGAAGTCATGATTCTAAATCAACGTTGGACATGTGATTTGGGATCATGATTTCAAATTTCAAATTCTCAAAAAAAAACATGATTTGAAATACCAAACTTAAAAATGAGGTGTGGAACACTTCTTGGGCGCTCCAGCTTGCCAAACGTGGTTGGTTGAGTCGCCAAATGTGCACTGATCCCCTACAGTGAAATAAAGTATCACGCCCCGAGCCTACACCCTGGGCGTGGCCGAAATTCGAGAACCATTGCTGGCCCCAAGCGAACCTTTGGCCTGACTCAACTCTCAGCGGAAGACTTACTCATCAATAAATGAACTCAAAAGAAAGCTTTAACTCGAAAGTCTCAAATACTTAAACTCAGAATATTTAGAAATAAACATTCAACTGGCCAAAGAGGCAACTCAAGTCTAGAATATAACAATCGAAAATGAACAAGACTCATGAACTACTACTGTCTATCTATATATGAAGCCTCTAATACTATGAGAGATGTCGGGACAAGACCCTGATCATCCTAACAAACTGAAATAACTGAAGATAAATAAGGGATCCTCCGGAAACAAAGAGGCTCACCAAACAACTCTGGAACTCAACGAAGCGCTGGTTGAAGATCCTAGTTACCTGTATCTGCATCATGAAAGATGCAGGCCAAATGGCGCCAGTACATGGAATGTACGAGCATGCAAGGGAAAATATAAAACATGACATAAGCTTGAATGGGAACGGAAGAAACAACTTACCTCGTCTCAACTCAACTCAACCTCAACTCAATCTCAACTCATTTCAATATAAAAGCAATAAAAATAATGCGATATAAAGAAAAATTTTTAAAATAGTAGATAATAACTCAATGTATTGGAAAATACAATATAACTCAGTTTGTATGTAAAAATACAAAATAAACTCTGTTTGGGAGATTCTCTAACCGATAACCATCACTATGAGCTATGTGATAATACAACGTCTCGCCCACACTGTCAGAACTGTCCTATACCTTTCCGGTGTATAGAACTCCTCAACTAAGTGGATCCACTAAGCTATGCTTAGAAAGCAATAAGGAATCATCTAAAAAGTATGACCCTTTCTACCCACATTGGCTACATGGTTTATGGGGGCTGTGAGTTGTTTGAACTCTCCCACATATCAGTGCTCAATACTACTTCCAAAATATCACTTAGCTCATATGTTTTAAAAAAAACATTTCCTTATCCTCAACTTTGAGATTATTACTCAAAAGATTTCTCTTAAAAGAGATAGTACTCAAAACTCCTCATGAACTCTTTTGAAAATCGGTGTTTCCTCTCTTCTTAAATGTAGAAACATTTACTCTTGGGAATACTTAGTTCCCATATATCATTTTTAAAAAAAAATGAAACTCAACTTTACTCTTCCTCAACTCAAGTACTCAAGTCTTAAAACAAATTTAAAAGATTGTAAAAGACTTCTAAAAAAGACTCGAAAGAACTCTCAAGACTTTACTCTTAATTCTACCTTGAATTTGAATTATGAATTCAAGGGTTATGATTCATGTTATGAATGATCTCTCGATGTTTAGATGTAGTTTAGAGTAGTTAGAGTCAATAGGGAGTAAAGGTACCCTTTGAAAGAACTCAGACGGGCCAAACGACGTAGAAGGAGTGGGGGCAGGCGACCCTGGTGCACTGAGTGGCGCAGGGCGCCAACCCCTGAACTACATAACATGTTTTCTGGCGCACTGGTGGGGCGGCGCGCCAACCTCTGCCCAGAAATCCCCGATGAATTTTATTTCTCGTTTTCTGATCCTAATTCGCCTAGAATCGAATGGTTTCTTTCCAACTCACTTAGATTCGAATACCCAATATAAATACCCTATAATCTACTCAAAACAAACCTCAAATCACTAATATTCATCTCAAGAATTCATCAAATCCCCAACAATCAATATTACAAATGAAATTTCAAGAAAACTCATCAAGAACTCAAGTCCTTCAAACTCAAGAATGAAACTTACATTAAAATAGCATGATTGGCGTGTGGGTGAACGAACCCAACACTATGAGAACTCACATATCACTTAGGGATCAAACCCTTGGCGAAACAATCCTCGATTCGCAAGAAAGCTCGATGAACGCCTTGAACCTTCCCTCTTTTCTCCTCTTTTCTCTTCTTGAACTCTCTTCTAAAACCCTAAGAGTAATTAGGATTCTGAAAACTGAATCAAATCAGTTTAGACCCCTAAAACCTTACTAAAAACGTTTGAATCTAATGGAGTAAGGAAAAGACCAAAATACCCCTCTTAACTGGATAGGCCGACTTCATACAAGCATATCTCCCTCATCCGAACTCGAAACTTAGCAAACTTGGTGGCGTTGGGAAGAGGATTCTAAGATATTTCATTTAACATCTTATGGGCCACCTAACTCATTTTGTACTGAAAGTTATTGTCGTTTGAAGTTGACCAAAACTCACAACTTAAACATAACTTGCAAAATTTTCAGATTGGCTCTTTCCAAATTAGTTCTTTCTAAATTTAGCTCTTTCTAATGCGAGATGTTACAATATCTCCCCCTTGGGAATATTCGTACTCGAATGATATTACTCTAAGTAGACTAAGGGTGGCAACATCTAACACCCAGCTCAAACACCCAACATGCAATTTAACACAACATTTCAACTTTAAAAGTACTAAGAAAAGAATTAGTACCTTGATTGGGAATTTCTCCGAACTCAAAGAGATGTGGGTATTTTTTCTTCATATCCTCCTCAGCCTCCCAAGTAGCTTCTTCAACAAACTGGTTCCTCCATAAGACCTTGACTGATGCTACCTCCTTGGTTCTCAACTTGCGAACCTGACGATCCAGAATCTGAATGGGGATCTCCTCATAAGATAGGCTATCATTAATACCAATATCTTCAGTAGGTATGATAAGTGAAGGATCGCCCATACACTTCTTCAACAAATGTGAAACACGGGTTGGACTGCTGCTAACTCTGACGGTAGCTCTAATTCATAGGCTACATTGCCAATCCTCTTGGATATCCTATAAGGACCAATATGCCGGGGACTAAGCTTCCCCTTCTTGCCAAACCTCATAACACCCATCATGGGGGAAACCTTCAAATACAACCAATCATCCACCTCAAACTCCAAGTCTCTTCTCCTAACATCAATATAGGATTTCTGACGACTCTGCGCTGTTTTCAACCTTTCTTGAATAGTCTTCACCTTCTCCATAGCTTGATGAACCAAGTCTGGTCCTATCAACCCAGCTTCACCAACCTCAAACCATCCAATATGAGATCTACATCTTTTCCCATAAAGACCCTCATAAGGAGCCATCTGGATGCTAGAGTGATAACTATTGTTGTAAGCAAACTCGATGAGAGGTAAGTGATCATCCTAATTACCCTTGAAATCGATCACACCCCCCCTCAACATATCCTCTAAAGTCTGAATCGTACGCTCTGCTTGACCATCAGTCTGAGGATGAAAAGCAGTACTAAGGTACACCTTCGAACCCAAAACCCTTCCGGAAAGACTTCCAAAATTGTGTGGTAAATTGTGCACCTCTATCTGAAATAATGGACACCGGAACTCCATGAAGTCTGACTACCTCTTGAATATATAACTTAGCATAATCTTCTGCTGAAAAGGTAGTCTTTACCGGTAAGAAATGGGTTGATTTAGTCATTCAATCTACAATCACCCAAATCGAATCATACTGCTTGCGAGACCGCGGCAACCCAATAATGAAATCCATATTGATCTTCTCCAACTTCCATTCCAGAAGATCTATGTTCTGAGCCATACCACCGGGCCTCTGGTGCTCTACCTTGACTTGTTGGCAATTCGGGCACTTAGCAATGAACTCTGCAATACCCCTCTTCATACTACTCCACCAATAGACTTCTCTCAAGTCACAATACATCTTTGTGGAACCAGGATGGATAGAGTATCTTGAGCTATGAGCTTCCTCCATGATCATCTCTTGGAGCTCATCTACCCTTGGTACATACAATCTACCTTGATACCTCAATACACCATCTCCCCCTTGTTTAAAAGCCATCATTTTTTGCTTATGAACATTTGCCTTCAACTCAAGCAAAATAGGATCTTGGTCTTGTTTCTCTTTCACTTCGGACACTAGTGATGATTCATCCCCATTCATCACCACCACTCCTCCTTCATTGGAATCCATTAACCGGACTCCCAATCGTGCAAGTCTGTGCACATCTTTGGCTAACTCTTTCTTATCTTCCTCAACATGGGAAGTACTACCCATAGACAATCTGCTCAAAGAATCAACAACAACATTAGCCTTACCTGAGTGATAAAGAATACTCATGTCATAATCCTTGAGTAACTCCAACCACCTCCTCTGTATGAGATTAATATCTTTCTGACTGAACACATACTGAAGACTCTTGTGATTGGTTAACACATCAACATGAACACTATAGAGATAATGACACCGTATTTTCTAAGCAAATGCTATATCAACCAACTCTAAATCATGGGTTGGGTAATTCCTCTCGTGAACCTTAAGCTGTCTGGAGGCATAAGCTATAACCTTGACATTCTACATCAATACACAACCCAGTCAAACTCTGGACGCATCACAATACACATCAAAACCTTACGCACCTTCTGGTAATGTCAACACTGGCAATAGTCAACCTAGTTTTCAATTCATGAAAGTTTTTCTCACAAGCTTCAGACCATTGAAATTTTGTTGTCTTCTGAATCAACTTGGTCAACGGGGATAAAATAGATTAGAACCCCTCGACAAACCTCCTATAATAACCAGACAATCCCAAGAAACTCCTAATATCTGTTGGAGATGTGGGTCTAGGCCAGTTCTGTACTGCCTCAATCTTCTGAGTGTCAATGTGGCCTAAGAATGCCACAGACTCAAGCCAAAATTCGCACTTGGAAAATTTAGCATACAACTCTTTATCCTTTAGAGTTTGGAGAACTACTCTGAGATGACCAGCATGATCCTCCCTATTCCTTGAATAAATTAGAATGTCATCAATGAACACGATAACAAACATATCTATATAGGGCTTAAACACTCTGTTCATAAGGTCCATGAACGCTGCAGGAGCATTAGTCAAACCAAAAGACATGACTAGAAACTCATAATGACCATAGCGGGTCCTAAAAGCTGTCTTAGGAATGTCACTTTCTCTTACTCTCAACTGATGATAGCTAGATCTGAGGTCTATCTTAGAAAAACAAGTGGCACCCTGAAGTTGAACGAACAGATCATCAATTCTTGGAAGAGGATACTTATTCTTGAAAGTAACATTGTTCAACTGACGGTAATCTATATACATTCTAAGAGAACCATCTTTCTTCCTCACAAATATGACCGAAGCGCCTCAAGGTGAGACACTTGGTCGAATGAAGCCTTTTTCAAGGAGATCTTTCAACTACTCTTTTAACTCTTTCAACTTAGCTGGAGCCATTTTATATGGCGAAATAAAGATAAGACGAGTATCAGGAAGAATATCTATACCGAAGTTTATTTGTCTCTCAGGAGGGACTCGGGAAGATCATCTGGAAAGACCTCTGGAAACTCATTCACAATTGGAACTGACTGAATATGTGGTGTCTCAACACTAGAGTCATTAATTCGGACTAAGTGATAGATGCACCCCTTGGAAACTAATTTTCTCGCCTTAAGGTATGAAATAAAATGACCCTTAGGCACTGCTGAACTACTCCTCCACTCTATAATTGGCTCATTAGGAAACTAAAACTTAACTACTCGAGTTCTACAATCAACTGAGGCATTACAGGCATGAAGCCAGTCCATACCTAGAATAACATCAAAATCTACCATGTCTAACTCGACTAAATCAGCCATGGTGTCCTTGTGATTGACAGAAATGACACAATCACGATAAACTCTCTCAGCTAGAATAGACTCACCAATAGGTGTGGAAACACTGAAGGGCTCAAGAAGTTGTTCGGGAATAATATCGAACCTCATAGCTATATATGGAGTCACAAAAGATAGACTCACACCTGGATCTAACAAAGCATATACATCAAAAGCAAAGACTTTGATCATACCAGTGACAACATCTGGCGAATTCTCTTGCTCTTGGCGTCTGGTGATAGCATACATACGGTTTGCTCCTCCGCATGTCCCTGAAGTAGCTCCTCTAGGTGCAGCTCTGTCTGGCGGAGCCACTGAAGAAGATTGGGCTCTATTGCCCCATTGCCATTACCTTGCATGTTCTTAGGGAACTCTCTCATGAAGTGACCATTTTGACCACACTTGAAGCAACCAGTTGAGCCATCACGACACGTTCCTGAGTGGTTCTTACCACACTTAACACATGTAAGAGTCCCATTACCTCCTTGTGCCACACTACCTTGAGACTGAGCAGGTCTAGCTCTGAAGTTCTGTGAATTCTTATTCTTGAACTCACCTATGTTCCTTGGTGTAGGTTCACTAGCAGACGATGGAGTAGGTCCATTTTGCTTTTGTTGAAAAGATGATCGGTTCACATTACTTTTTTGCTGCCCAGACTCATTCCCTATTATCTTAGCTTTCTTGTTTCAGAACTCTTCTCTATCTCTCGGCTTATCTTCCTCAACCTATTGCACTTGGATCATCAGTCTTGCTATGTCCATGTCCCCTATCAATATCGCAGCCTTACCCTCTTTGCTTGACAGACGAGACAACCCAGACATAAGCAAGCTCATCCTGCTCCTCATGTCAGTAATCATCTCCGGATCATAATGGGAAAGTTGAGTGAACTTGAGGTTCTACTGATGCACACTTATGGATTCCTGCTTAATGGTGAGAAATTCTCTCACCTTTGCCTCTCTCAGTTCACGGGGAAAGAAACACCCCATGAAGGCACATTCAAACACAACCCAACTCACAATTGGTGCTCCAAGCTCTACTCTTCTTCTATTGGTCAAACCAGATTCTAGCAACACCCTTCAGTTGGTATGCAACTAGTTCCACTCGCTTAGCATCAACAACATGCATAACCTCAAAAACTTTCTACAACTCTTCCACAAAGTTTTCTGGATCCTCAGTGACACTTGAACCGGTGAAGTTTGAAGGATTCATCCTTAAGAACTCACGGATTCTGGATGTATCAGCCACATCCTGTCGATCTCCTCTCTGCTGACCTGCTTAGTTGGTAGCCACTTGACTCAATATCCGGATAGCATCCCGAAACTTAGCATTTATGACCTCTCCTTGTGGTTGCACTTCTGGTGCATTGGGGACCCCTTGATCCTGAGGATCTGCATTCCTTCTAGCAGGACGACCTCAAACAACTCTTCGTGGAGGCATGATCTGAAAGATACGCGCAAGCACGAATTAGAAAGAAACTTTATAGAGTTAAACTCTATCGCACAAAAAGAGCATGAAAGAAGTGAAATAGTTCCTAAATGTCGCAACCTCCTAATTATAGATGTGGAGTGCTTCACACTGATAACTAGGACTCTACCTATACGTCTTCATAGACACCTTAAGACTCTTGAACTCTATGCTATGATACCAAGTTTGTCACGCCCCGAGCCTACACCCTAGGCGTGGCCGGCACTCGAGAACCATTGCTGGCCCCAAGCGAACCCTTGGCAAGGCTCAACTCTCAGCGGAAGACTTACTCATCAATAAATGAACTTAAAAGAAAGCTTTAACTCAAAAGTCTAAAATACTTAAACTTAGAATATTTAGAAATAAACATTCAACTGGCTAAAGAGGCAACTCAAGTCTAGAACAGAACAACCAAAAATGAACAAGACTCATGAACTACTACTGTCTATATATCTATAAAGCCTCTAATATTGTGAGGGATGTCGGGACAAGACCCCCGATCATCCTAACAAACAGAAATAACTGAAGATAAATAAGGAATCCTCTGGAAACAAGAAGGCTCACCAAACAACTCTGGAACTCAACTGGATCAACGAAGCGCTGGTTGATGATCCTGGTTACCTGTATTTATATCATAAAATATACAGGCCAAATGGCGTCAGTACATGGAATGTACGGGCATGCAAGGGAAAATCTAAAACATGACATAAACTTGAACGGGAACTGAAGAAACAACTTACCTCGTCTCAACTCAACTCAATCTCAACTCATTTCAATATAAAAGCAATAAAAATAATGCGATATAAAGAAAAGTTTTTAAAACAGTAGATAACAACTCAATGTATTGGAAATTACAATATAACTCAGTTTGTATGTAAAATTTTAAAATAAACTCTGTTTGGGAGATTATCTAACCGACAACCATCTCTATGATCTATATGATGATACATCATCTCGCCCACGCTGCCAGAACTATCCTAACCTTGCCGGGGTATAGAACTCCTCAACTAAGTGGATCCACTAAGCTATGCTTTAAAAATAATGAGGAATCATCTAAAAAGTATGACCCTTTCTACCCACGTTGACTACATGGTTTATGGACGCTGTGAGTTGTTTGAACTCTCCCCCATATCGGTGCTCAATACTACTCCCAAAATATCACTTAGCTCAGATGTTTTAAAAAAACATTTTCTCATCATCAACTTTGAGATTATTACTCAAAAGGTTTCTCGTAAAAGAGATAGTACTCAAAACTCCTCATGAACTCTTTTGGAAATCTGTGTTTCCTCTCTTCTTAAATGTAAAAATATTTACTCTTGGGAATACTTAGTTCCCATTTATCATTTAAAAAAAATGAAACTCAACTTTACTCTTCCTCAACTCAAGTACTCAAGTCTTAAAACAAGTTTAAAAGACTTCTCAAAAAGACTCGAAAGAACTCTCAAGACTTTACTCTTAACTCTACCTTGAATTTGAATTATGAATTCAAGGGTTATGATTCATGTTATGAATGATCTCTCGATGTTTAGATGTAGTTTAGAGTAGTTATAATCAACAGGGAGTAAAGGTACCCTTTGAAAGAACTCAGATGGGCCAAACGAAAGAGAAGCGGTGGGGGTAGGTGACCCTGACACACTGAGTAGCGTAAGGCGCCAGCCCCTGAACTATAGAACATATTTTCTGGCACACTGGTGGGGCGACGCGCCAGCCTCTACCCTAAAATCTCCAACGAATTTTCTTTCTCGTTTTCTGACCCTAATTCGCTTAGAATCGAATGGTTTCTTCCCAACTCACTTAGATTCGAATACCCAACATAAGTACCCGATAATCTACTCAAAACAACCCTCAAATTACTAATATTCATCTCAAGAATTCATCAAAACCCCAACAACAAGATTACAAATGAAATTTCAAGAAAACTCATCAAGAACTCAAATCCTTCAAACTCAAGAACAAAACTTGCATTATAATAGCATGATTGGTGTGTGGGTGAACGAACTCAACACTATGTGAACTCACATACCTCTTAAGATTCAAACCCTTTGTGAAACTATCCTTGATTCGCAAGAAAACTTGATGAACGCCTTGAACCTTCCCTCTTTTCTCTTTTTGAACTCTCTTCTAAAACCCTAAGTGTAATTAGGATTGTGAAAACTGAACCAAATCAATTTAGACCCCTAAAACCTTACTAAAAATGTTTTAATCTGATGGGGTAAGGAAAAGATCAAAATACCCCTCACTAATTGGGGTAACTTTCCTTAACTGGACAGACCGATTCAAACAGGCATACCTCCCTCATCTGAACTTGAAACTTAGCAAGCGTTGGAAAGAGGATTCCAAGATCTTTCATTTGACATCTTATCAGACAACTAACTCATCTTGTATTGAAAGTTATGGTCGTTTGAAGTTGACCCAAAATTCACAACTTAAGCATAACTTGCAAAATTTTCAGATTGGCTCTTTCCAAATTAGTTCTTTATAAATTTAGATCTTTCTAAGGCGGGTTTTTATATAACGTGACCTATTAAAACTGGTCGTGAAGTCACAAAGCGAAAGGAAGTGCGCTTAAGCGGGGTTCACAAAAGTGGCATCCCGCTCACTAAAGCGAAGTTCACAAAGGCGGAGGGGTGTTCACAAAAGTGATCCCCGCATTTCACTTCAAGTCGCAAAAGTGACTAAATCTTCACTAAAGTGAACATTGGACATTCAAAAGTCTCAAATCAGAAGCCAAACGGTCAAATGCCAAAAATAAAAGGTCCCATTTCTTGCCATAGGGAAGACTCAAGTCTTGGAGTGACTAGTTGGTTGAATTAAGACAAGTGATCTCCTAAACCTTGTAATTGAGTAGAATTCATGTATTTCCCTTCATTGTGTGTTGGGAGTAATGAGAATGAGGTGAAGGGTTCATTGTTCATGTAACACCTTGGTCTTAGAAATAGCTAATTTTAGAAAGAACTAAATTGGAAAGAGCTAATTTGAGATTTGTGCAAGTTAGACTTCAATTGTGAGTTTTGGGTCAAATTCAAATGACCATAACTTTCAGCACGGGATGAGTTAGGTAGCCTATGAGATATCAAATGAAAGATCTTTGAGTCCTCTTTCCAACGCCGCCAAGTTTGCTAAATTCTGAGTTTGGATGAAGGAGATCTGCCCGTTTGAGTTCAGCCTGTCCAGTTAAGAAAATTCATCTGAATTATGGAGGGGTATTTTGGTATTTTCCTTACCCCACTAAGTCCACACGTTTTTTCACCCAGGGTCAAAGCTGATTAAAATCAGTTTACGCTAAAGTCTAAAACGTTTGGAAGGTTAGGGCAAAGTTCAAAAGGAGAAAAAGGGAGAAAAGCTTCAAGAGTTAAAGATTCTTGCGAGCTTTGAGGATTTTTGCCAAGAATTTGATTCTTTCGAGGTATGTAAGTTTTCCATAGTTATAGGTTTGTTCACCCTCACGCCAATCATGTGATTTTCATCCGTAATTTCATTCTTGAGGTTGATTGATTTGAGTTCTTGAGAAGTTCTTGAGGTTTTCCTTCATTCTTTAACATTGGCATCTTGTTGAGTTCTTGAAGTGAGGGTTTTGAGAATGCGGGTTGTTCTTTATGTGAATTGAGTGGGTTTTCGATGAATTTTGTTGGGTTTGTGAATTTAAACGAGTTTGGGAGTAAGCCATTCGATTGTAGATGAGTTAGGCTTTGAATTGAAGCAAGAAAATTCATCAAAATCTGGGTAGATGGGTGGGGCACCGCGCCAGCATAGCTCCCAAACTACTGTTCAGTAGTTTGGGGCCTGGCGCACTGTGCCACTTAATGCGCCCCAAACCATCTTCAGTAGTTTTGGGGCTGGCGCCCCGCGTCACTCAGTACGCCAAGGTCGCCAGGTCCCTCACCCTTCTGTCCTCATTTCCGTGTGTGTTCCCTCAAATCGTACCCATGTTCTCTACTTGATATCCACACTTAAAATCATCATAAATCCTTGAGAGATCATGCATATTCAAATCATAACTCTTGAATCCACATTCCAAATTCAAGGTAAAGTTAAGCGGAAAGTTTGAGGGAGTCCTTTGTGTCGTTTTGAGAAGTCTTTTACAATCTTTTAAAACTTGTTTTAAGACTTGAGTATGAGGATGAGGAGAGTTGAGTTCATGTTTTCAAAACTAATATAAGGGGACTAAGTATCCCCAAGTGTAAATGCTTTTATATTTAAAGCAAGAGGAAACCTTGATTTCTAAATGAGTTCATGAGGAGTTTTTGAGCATAATCTCTTTTAAGAGAACCTTTTGAGTAATAATCTCAAAGTATGAGGATGAGGAAATATTTTTAAACAGATGATCATGAGTTATATTATTGAGAGTAGTATTGAGCACCGATATGGGGACGAGTTCAGACAACTCAAAGTCCTAATAAACCATGTATGCCAACATGGGTAAATGGTCATACTTTTTAGATGATTCCTTATTGCTTTTTAAGCATCGCTTAGTGGATCCACTTAGTTAAGGATGTCTTATGCTCCGGCAAGGTATAGTACAGTTCTGGCAGCGTGGGCGAGACGTTGTATCATCACATATGTCATAGTGATGGTTGTCAGTTAGAGAATCTCCCAATTAAGAGCAAGGAGTTTACTATTGTATTTTTATATACATTGAGTTATTATCTACTGTTTTGAAAGATTTCTTTATGCTGCATCTTTATTGTTGCTTTTATATTGAATTGGGTTGAGTATTTCTGAGTTGAGTATCCTTGAGTTGAGTTGAGTTGAGTTGAGACGAGGTGAGTATGTTCTTCCTTTTTATCAGTTCAAGCTTATGTCTAGGCTTTAGAGTTCCCCTTGCATGCTCGTAGATTCAATGTACTGCTGCATCATTTCATGATGCAGATACAGATATTCAGGGTCATCAATAGGCTCTCTGTTGATATAATTTGCAGTCCATAGTTGCTTTGGTGAGCCTCCTTGCTTCCGGAGGATTCCCATTTACTTTTCAGTCTTGTTAAGATGTTGTGGGTCTTGTCCCGACGTCTATCATAGTATTTAGAGGCTTCGTAGACAGTAGCATTTTGATGAGTCTTTTCATTTTCAATTGTTAATGTTCAAGACTTGAGTTGCCTTTTTTGGCTAGTTGAATGTTTTTCTAAATATTCTGAGTTATTTACTTTGAGACTTTTGATAAATCTTTACTTTTGAGTTCATGCATTGTTGAGTAAGTCTTCCGCTCAGTATTGAGCCAGGCCAAGGGTTCACTTGGAGGCCAACAATGGTTCTCGAGTACCGGCCACGTCCAGGGTGTAGGCTCGGGGTGTGACAGTTCTACTTGATTAATCTTAACAAATAAAAATGGGTTAAAGAAAAGGCAACGGGTTGATCATAATATTTTGTGAATTGCCTTGATGTGGCCCCTATTTGATTGATTGATGAATTGCTTTGATGTCATGAATGTGGACTTGAATTGCTTGAATTGTTGTCTCTTCCTTATGGTGCGAATTTGCTTATGTGCATTGATTATTGTACACTATGATGAGACATGTTATATAAAGTCGATGGAAAATGGTTCCAGCTAGTGATATTGTGCCAATGAGAAATGGTTTCGTCTAGTGATATAAAGTCGATGGGAAATGGTTCTGACTAGTGATATAAAGTAGATGGGAAATAGTTCCAACTAGTTATATAATGTAAAACTGATGGAAAATGGTTTCGACCAGTGATATGATATAAAGTCGATGGAAAATGGTTCCGACAAGTGATATTGTGCCGAAGGGAAATAGTTCCGGCAAGAGTTTGATTATTGTGAATTGATTCATTTTGATGCTTATGATTGACCTACTTATTAATTGTGAGTGAGCACTTGTGTAATGACCCGGCCGGTCATTTTTGAAAAGTTTCATGATTTTAACATTTTGCCCCTCCCGACCTTGACCCTGAGTCCTTTATGTTTGAGTTTTGAAGAATGGGTTCGAACTTTGAGTGAAAAGTTGAGAATTTAGTAATTTATTTTATTTTGAAAGACTAAGTTGCTTAAAAGTGGCTTTCGGAGTCTTTTAGAGTTTCGAGTGTCAGAATGGAATTCTACCGAATTCATTAGATTCGAATTGTGGAATCTGGTCTATAAGAGTTGTTGATTTCAGATTTAGAGTCTTTTTGAGGATTTGAGGTCCTTAGTTGGAAAATTGTGGAAACTTAGCCTTTGGGTTGACTTTGGTCAACATTCAAGGTTCGGATGCTGAGATCAGAATTTCAAGAGTTCTGTTGAATTTGGGGGATGATTTTAGGCCTAGGTGAGGTCTTGGTTGATTTTTGAGAGGTCCTAAGCTTATTTTAGCCTCATTAGGTGTTGCGTTAGTTTCTTGTGGTTTTCACTGATGTCGAGTAAATGAGACCTCAAATTTGTGTTTCGACGGTTCCATTGACGTCGAGTATGATCGATTTGCATATGTGGTTTATGTTTATAGAGTTCCGATGTTTTGAGAGTTGGCTGATTCTTATGTTGCCTGAGTTCTAGAACCTTCGCTTTTGCGATAGGCCTTCCGCTTTAGCGACCTCCTCTTTATTGAAGACGGGATCGCTAAAGTGAAGGTCAGGTTTTCGTAGGGTTCTCTTAAGCGGACCAAGGCTCGCTTTAGCGATGGTCGCTTAAGCGAAGCCTGGTTCATTAAAGCGAGAACCTCAGTTTTTGTGGGATTCGCTTAAGCGAACCTGTGTTCTCTTAAGCGACATCAGAGGGTTTTTTTTTATTGAAGATGAAGAAAGTTGATGATTGGAACATGTCAAAGGAACAGGTCCAAGGAAGCTGACTGGCGTGTTTATTGATGTTGAGTTGGAGTCACACTAGGACTAGACTACTAAATCCTAACTTATGTACCACTAAGTTGATATATCGTGTATGGGGCTAAAGTCGACTAGGATATGGTGTCTTAGCTATAATAGTAATACTACTCATGCAAATAATATATTTGTATTGTAGTAGGACTCCTAGTGTAGCTAGTATATGACTCTTCTCATATATAAGGAGAATGTACTCAACAATTTTAATCATCAATACAATCCTTGATTTCTCTGTACTTTACGTAAGAATTCTACATGGTATTAGAGCATTAAAGCTATTCCGCTCTTTAACGTATTAGATCCAAAAATCAGAATAACCACGATATCGAATTGCAATGTCTTATTCTACCAATACCCTATCAAGCTCCTCACTTCACCATCTTATTGCGTCTTATTTCATTAAACTCAAGCCAATAAATTATCTTTTATGGAGAACACAAATGTCTCAGTTGATTCAAGTGATGAGATTAACCTACCTCATCACAGAGAATGAACCAACTAAAAGTACATGTTCCACTGGACAGACTGTTGAGAAAGCTGTAGCAGTTGAGAAGGATGCAGAAGACAGAGCAGATGATTGGGAGGAGAATGGTGTGTTTCTAAGAAGTTGGATCTCAGGCACCTTGACAAAAGAAAACATGTACCTGATTGTAGGCTGCTCAATTGCCAAGGAGATATGTGAATGCTTCGAAGAAGCTTATCTTCTATGGAGAACACAAATATCTCAGTTGATTCAAGTGATGAGATTAACCTACCTCATCACAGAGAATGAACCAACTAAAAGTACCCGTTCCACTGGACAAATTGTTGAGAAGACAACAACAATATTGATGATTGGGAGGAGAAGGATGTGTTGCTAAGAAGTTGGATCCCAGGCACCTTGACAGAAGAAATCATGTACTTGATTGTAGGCTGCTCAACTGTCAAGGAGATGTGGGAATTCTTGGAAGAATCTTATCTTCAAGCAACGAAAAATAAGGAGTTCCAGCTCAAACAACAACTGCAAAATGTTAGGCTAGGAACCAAAAAGATTGATGAATATACTAAGGAATTCAAAGCCATATGTGATGGCCTTGCAACCATTCACAAGCCTGTGGATAAAGATAGCAAAGTAATTAATTTTGCTAGAGGTCTAGGTCTCAAGTACAAGATCTTTAGGACTATCATGCTAGGTAAGACACCATATTTCACCCTTAATCGATTTGTTAATGCTCTTAGGGGTTTTTATATGAGGGATAATGAAGAAGAAGTGCCACAACAAAACCATAACATGACATTCCTTGCCCAAAGGGGCAGGAGAAGTGGAAACTACTCTCAAAGAAGAGGAAACAATAACTTCAACTCAAGAGGAAGAGGCTTCAAGCCTGCTGGACAAGGAACAGGTTCATATAACAACAAATATGGACCAGGTTCTCAGAATAGTCCTTCAAGTGGAAGTCAAGAGAGGAACAATACTGATGCGTGTCAAATTTGTGGTAGGAATAATCATACTGCTCTTAAGTGTTTCTACAGGTAAGACTACTCTTACCAAGCTGCAGATGAGCTATCAAAAACATTGGCTGCTACTAATGTACAAAACACTAATGAATGTGGACTCAGGAGCAAGTAGTCATATGACACACAACTCAGGTATTCTAACTGATCTTAAACACTACAATGGACCAGATAAAATCATTATTAGGAATGGATCAAAGTTAGACATAACACGTGTTGGGAACATATTAGGATAAAGCCTAAAGTTAAGAGAAGTTATTGTAGTTTCTAAGATTAATAAAAATCTACTCTTAGTTAGTAAACTTGCAAAGAATAATTGTTGCACTCTTGAATTTGATTAAACTAACTTTGTTGTAAAGGACAAGAAGACAAGGACACTGCTGGCCAAAGGATCTAAAAGGAATGAACTTTATGCTCTGGAAGAGAATAATCTTTATGTTTTAACTACTGCACATGATTGGAACACATCAGACAACATGTGACATACTAGATTAGGACACCCTAGTTTGAAGTCTTTAAGAGTTTTGAGTAGTAATAGATGCATCAAAGTTAGTAGTTGGAATAAAATGTCTATTGTTTGTTCTAGTTGCTAGTTGGGCAAGAGTTGTAAACTTTCATTTGGTTTGAGAAATAAAATTGAGAATGAACCTTTATTGAAAATTTATTGTGACTTGTGGGGACCTGCTCCTATTGAATCTTCTCAACATATGAAATATTATGTTGTTTTGGTAGATGATCACACAAGATATACATGGATTTGTCCACTGAAAAGGACTTTTTTGAGGTTTTTGTAAAATTCTAGAAAATAGTGGAAAAATAATTTTCTTAAGAAATTAAGATATTTCAGTGTGATGGAGGTGGTGAGATTATCAAAACAGACTTCATCAAGCATTTGGAAGATTATGGCATTGTGAGACATATTTCATGTCCTAACACACCTGAACAAAATGGAGTTTCAGAAAGAAAACATAGTCATATTGTGGAGACTGGCTTAAACTCTACTACTTCATCCTAACCTACCTTTGTTTCTATGGGTTGAGGCTTTCCTCACTGCAGTGTTCCTGATTAATAGTCTGCCCTCCTCAGTCCTAAAGATGGTGACTCCATTTACTAAGTTGTATGTAGAGTAACCTGATTACAATAGCCTAAAGGTTTTGTTTTTTTTTTTTCCATATATCAAGGGTAGCAACAAGTTCAGTCCAAAGACTTACCCTTGTGTGTTCATAGGGTACAACAGTTTACACAAAGAATATAGATGTTATCATTCCTCTACAAGGAGGGTGTACGTATCCAGACATCTTGTGTTTGATGAAAACACATTACCCTATGTGTCTCCAAGTCAATCTCAGATTAACATTGATGTCTCACCTCACGTTGCTACTTTTGTTGAATCTTTCTCTAAATTGTAGGCACATGATAATCATAATTCAGGGAAAGTACAGGCTGATAGTATGCAAGTTACTGGTGAAAATGCTACTACAACAACCCATATACTCCTTGATGATGAGAGTGTTATTGACCCTTCAGGTGCATGATCAAATGATTATCATGAGGAACATGTCGAAAGTGATGATCCAAATATTAGTAATGAAACTCAGATTGATGAGGCTCCAGTTTCAGATTTAGGATATGCTAGTGGCAGTAAGGAACATGTTGCACGTGCTGGTCCAGTCAATGGTGGTTTATCTAATCCCACTTTATCTATGTCTAATCCACAGGGAATACATTTAGAAGTTGACTTCTCCAAGTGGAATCTAATAGAGCATCATCAACCTGAAGATACTACACTACAATCAACTACTTCAATTAATGTACTTCTTGCACCACAAGGGCATCATATGTTCACCAGACACAAGGCAAATGAACAACACATATCACTTGTTACTCGCAGCAGCAAAAAGATCTTGAGGGAACCAAATACTACTAATGAAGCACTAAGGTCACCTCATTGGCTTGCAATAATGCAGGAAGAAATCAATGCTTTACATACTAACAAGACATAGATATTGGTGCCCAAATCTCCTGACATAAACTCGATTGGTCCAAAATGGGTGTTCAAGACAAAATTGAAAGCTGATGGAACAATAGATAGATATAAGGCCAGACATGTGGCCAAGGGATTCTCGCAACTTGAAGGGATAGATTTTGGAGAAACATTTAGCAATGTGGTTAAACCCACAACTATTAGAGTGGTTCTATCCATTGCAATCAGCTCAAAGTGGGAAGTTAGGCAACTAGATGTCAAAAATGCCTTCCTCTATGGTTTCCTACAAGGGGAGGTGTACATGTGTCAACCTTCTAGATTCATTGATCCCAAATATCCTCAGCATGTGTGTCTACTTAAAAAAGCATTGTATGGTCTTAAAAAAACACTAAGAGCCTGGTTTGGTAGGTTTAGCATGCATCTCCTACACCTTGGTTTCATCTGTAGTAAGGTATATCCTCATTATTTACTTTGCAAACTCACAGAGGCACCATATTTCTCTTGTTATATATGGATGATATTATTTTCACGTGAAGTAATCCATCACATGTCTCAGAGTTGGTTCTACAACTTGGGAAAGAGTTTGCTATGAAAGATCTTGACCCTTTACACTTCTTTCTAGGAGTAGAGGTTAAGTATTTTGAAGGGGTAATTCACTTAAGTCAGAGTAAGTATGATGATCAGCTGCTGGACAAGACAAAGATGACTTTGGCAAAGGCTGTAGCCACTCCTTTGGCTCAAAAACATGGTTTACATGAAGTTGTGGGAAGTCTTGTAGATGCATCCTTATACAGAATGATAGTATGGAGTCTTTAATACTTAACACTCATAAGAACTGATATCACTCATACTGTGAATTTATCAAGCCAGTGTATGCAAATTCCAAACATTGAACATCTTCAAGGAGTAAAAAGGATTCTCAGATACATCAAATGTACTCTACACTTTGGACTCAGAATTATTTCACAATCACCATGTAGGTTGTTTAGATATTCCGATGTTGATTGGAAAAGTTGTACAAACACTAAGAGGTCAACTACATGCTATAACATCTACCTAGGTGCAAATTGTATTTCTTGGATTTCCAAGAAATAGACCACAGTAGCTCGATCGAGTGCTGAAGCTGAGTATAGAGCACTAGCCTCCACTGCAACAGAGATAACATGGATCATGTATCTACTTCATGATCTTGGGGTGCTTCTTCGATCTGTTCCTACATTGTATTGTGATAACTTGAGTGCCTTGTACATAATAGTTAATCCATTTATGCATGCTAGAACCAAACATGCTGAAATGAACTATAATCTTGTTCGTGAGAAGGTGGCCAGAGGACAACTTCTTACTCAGTTTGTGAGGTCTAAGGATCAGCTAGCTGACATTTATACCAAAGCATTGAATAAAAAAGTCTTTGCTAGATTCCGCAACAAGCTAGGAGTTACCGTTCTTCCACTCACTAGCTTGAGGGGAAGTGTTGAAGATGAATGAAGCTGATGATTGGAACATGTCAAAGGAACAAGTCCAAAGAAGCTGACTGACGTGTTTACTGTTGTAGAGTTAGAGTCACACTAAGACTAGACTACTAAATCCTAACTTATGTACGACTAAGTTGATGTATCGTGTATGGAGCCAAATTCGACTAGGATAAGATGGTTTAGTTATAATAGTAATACTACTCATGTAAATAATATATTTGTATTGTAGTAGGACTCCTAGTGTAGCTAATATAGGACTCTTCCCTTATATAAGGAGCATGTACTCAACAATTTTAATCATCAATACAATCCTTGATTTCTCTATACTTTACGTGAGAATTCTACAGTTTTGACCTGCAAATTTTAGAGTTTTAGCCTCATTTTCCATTTTTGAGCTTGGCAAACCCTTGGTGGTGATTTTTGAAAGGATTTCTTGGGCTAAATCATTTGGGTAAGCTTTTATGATCCTAAAACTTCATTTCCTTTTGATTATTTATGGATTTTAACATCCAAATATGAGATTTTAATTGGTAAATAGTAAGGTTTTTCAAGAACTCAAGTTCTAAACTAAAATGGAGATTGTGAACTGATTTTGATCCGTTTTTCAAAATGGTTTTCACCATTGAGTTTCTAAAGCCCTGAACATCATTTTCAAGTATTAAATTTTTGATTCAAACTTTCTTTTTGAAATTGAGTTTTGAGTTGATTGATCCATTTTCAAAAAAATTAATGTGGGTATTGTTGTTTCTAGAAATTTATTGTGAATACATGCTTGTATATAGATTGTGTGGCTTTGAAAGTGATTCGGAAGGGAATGATTCAACTCTTTGAATGATTAATTGATTGGTTTAAGGCAAGTGATCTTTTAAGCTTTGTAATCTAGTAGAATTGTCTACTTCTCTTCATTGTATGTGTGTTGAGGAGTAATTGAGAATGAGATGAAGGGTTTTATTGATCCATTTGATTAATGTTGATAAACAAAGAAGGGGTAAATGAAAAGGCTTCGTGATGATAACAACAACTTGTGAATTGTCTTGTTGTGACCCTATTGATTGATTTGATGAAATGCCTTGATGTCTTAAAGGTGGAGTTGAATTTCATGAATTGTTGTCTCTTCGTGTGGTGTGATATTGCTTGTGTGCATCGATTGTTGAATACTGTAATGAGACATGTGATGATTATTGATGCCGGGGTCTTTTCCGGCAAGTGCTTGTGATGTCGATTTTATTTTTGGTAAGTGCAATTGATATAAAGTCGATGAAAAATAGTTTCGGCTAGCGATTTATTATAAAGCCGATGGAAAATGATTCCGGATAGCGATATGACATAAATTCGATGGGAAATGATTCTGTGAGAGTTAATTCTTGTATTTTGATGCATTTTGATGCTTATGATTGACTTATTGGTTAATTATTGACGTATTTGATACTTGTGATTGATCTACTTGACATTGAGATTGAATTACGTGCAACGTATTAGTTGTTGCGTTGTGACTTTGGACTGTGAATATTGAGCCTTGTGAACTGTATATTGTAGAACTGTTAGGTTGGGCTCATTTCTGTGCAGGTTGTAGTTTGAGGAGGTTCGGTTGGGATGAAAAGGAGTATTCGAGTTCTAGATAGGTTGCCTTGTTTATTAGGTTGCTTGCTGGGTACCGTTTTGTTGGTACTCACTCCTTGCTTCTACACTTGTGTAGGTTCTGAGGCCGGACCCGTGTGATCTCCTCCTTCTTCTTCTTCTTCTTCTTCTTCTTCTTCTTCTTCTTCTGATTTCGAGTCTTGTCAAGGATTTTGAGAGGTAGCTTCTTATCATCCCAACGGTCCATCTTGTTCCTTTACCTTATGTTTTGTTTTGCTTGATAAATAAAAATATTGAGACTTGTATTTATCTTTTGAATTCTGTTTTTACATTAGTGACTTGTACATGTGACAACCAGGTGTTAGGGTGTTAATAGAAAGAAAAACTTTTTTGCTTTTATCTTGTTCTTGCTTTTTCTTTCCGCATTTCTTTCATTTCGTTGGGTTGAGGCTGACTTGTCTTGGTGGGAATAGACAAGTGTCATCACGTCCATTTTTGGGTTGTGGCAACTTGTTACTTGTGATTGATCTACTTGACACTTGAAATTGACTTATTTGATATGTGTGGGTTGTTGAATTGTGACTATTAGTCTGTGATTATTGAGCCTTGTGAGTTGTGTATTGTAGAACTGTTAGGTTGGGCTGATTTTTGTGCTTGTTGTTGTTTTGAGGAGGTTTGGTTGGGATGAAAGGAGTATTCGATTTCTAACTAGTTTGCTTTGTTTATTAGATTGCTTGCTGGGTACCGTGTTGTTGGTAATCATTCCTTGCTTCTACACTTGTGTAGGTTCTGAGCCCGGTACCGTGTGATTGCTCTTCTTCTCCCATTTTCGAGGCTTGTTGAAGGACTTGAGAGGTAGATGTTTGTCATCCCGACGGACCCTCTTTTTCCTTTTCGTTATGCTTTGTTCTATTTGAGAAACAAAGACTTGAGACTTGTAATCATCTTTAAATTCAGCACTTTATGTATTAGTGGTTTGTACATGTGACAACCAGGTTTTGGGGTGTTAATAGAATGAATAAGTTTTTCGCTTTTATCTTGTTCTTGCTTTAATTATCTTTCCACATTTCTTTCGTTCCGTTGGGTTGAGGTTGACTTGTCTTGGTGGGAATAGACAAGTGTCATCAAATCTATTTTTGGATCATGACACTATTGACGACTAAGGTGGATTATTGATGAGATTGGTTGGATGCATTATTGATCTATGATACAGGTAAATTTTGAATAGGCCCAAAAACAAAGGAAACTCTGCCCAATTTTCTATAATTTTCTGTTAGAACTTGCTTTAGGATTCTTTCCCCGTGTCGGTCACATACCTAAATTGGATCGTGACATATTACCAGTTAATTAGTTTGATGTAATTAACGTGATATTCTGTGGCTTTGAAGGTCACTATTACAAGAAATGGACAATTCCTACCCATATCAAATAGGACCATCTACATATTTACACCAATTTGTTAAATTTGTGTAACATATATAGACAAAACATGTTTTATTCAGGTAAGAAAACACTATTGCAATTGGTCCACTTGGAAGATAAAAGGATTAAAGTTATCGTCGCTTGATCACGGACTGATTATTACGTGCTTGAGTTGTAAAAAAATATTATTACAGAAATACAAGATGAGATGTATGCAATATATACGCATAATGTGGACGACTCGTCCTTAAACCCCACTAATAATACGAAGACAAACTTTTATTCTCATTAACTTATTATTATTCAACATTAAATTATATTAATATATTATAATTATTAAGTGATAAACTAATGTAAAAGTAAATGAATAAAAGTGCATGTAAAAATATATTTATCAATTCAAATTTATAATTATTATATAGCATACTAATTTCATCCTAAAATCGTATATGTGTTTTTTCTTCTGTTTGCTTCTGGCTTACTTAATTAACCAACATTATATAGACAATACCTTTTGATTCAACAAAATACTTTGGACATCCTAAATATAAATATGAATTTCATCAATATTTATATTTTTTGCTTCACTAGAATTCTCTAAAACTAAACAATACTATACGTCTTTGTTTTAAAATTTTAATTTATTATAAAAATTGTGACACAATTCCTTCACATTTTGTGCATGTGAAGAACTTTCATCACATATTGAATAAGATAGAGAGTTAATTATTACTCTACCTTATTGTATATTATTTTTAATTTTATTTTTTTAAGACTAAACAATACTATATGTTTCTATCTTACAAATTTAGGTTTGCTATTTGAATGACATAATATTCCTTCACGTTTTTTTTACATTCGAAGAACTTTCATTATAATATTGAATAAGATGAAGAAGTAATTATTGCTCCATCTTATATAATTAATATACCACTTTATGTCAAACTTAGACCAAAGTAGATGAAGAAATAATAAATTGAAAGAATTATAATTATTTATTTATTTAATATTATTATATATTGCTTGATTTATGTTTGGACATATAAAAACGTGTCTCATTTTTGTAAGAAAAAAACATTTGTGATTGGCCTACTAGGAAGATATTAGACGGAACATGCATTACTTGCTTTTCATGAATTAAGTTTAGAGACATAAGAAATTGAATTAAGCTTCATATATTTGAAAATTGAGGCTATGATGATGATTGATGTCTATGCTGAAAGTTGTGGAACCATCTAATTAAAATGTTTAAATGATTAGAGACACATTTTTTATTTACATATTTTTGGTACATTTTTTTTATGTGTAGGGTCTGATTCTTGTTTTTTTAATGAATGACGATGAAATTTGAAGTCACGACCTCTACAAGTTCTGATACCATATTATAAATATGGAAATATGGAGAAACTCTTGGTAGAGTGAACTTCCCGATCTATTGAGTCATGCAATGGTGAATTAAAATTTATCGATGTTGTGTATGACTCAATAGAGGAAAACCCACACTAGCTAGCTACCAAGAGTTTCCCCAATGTAAAACCTGGACAGTAAGGTTGTGGTGGAGTGATAAGTATGCGTTATTCCTTAATCAAAGGTTTCAATTTCGAGGTTCGAGTATGAAGTCACACAGAGGCTAAGCTAGGATTTTAATTCTCACTGCAAGAAATCAGAGCTTCCGTGACGACTTTTCGTAGCCTTATCCTATCGTCAAAAAAATGAGATGAATAGCGGCGACAAATAAGTGTTGCCACAAATGGTATAAGTTTAGCGGCGACCCTTTATGTCGCCACAAAAGATTAGATATTATGGCGACTTAATCACCGTTGCCACAAATAATCCTACTAAAATATGGCTGAAAAATTAATTGACTACGATGAAGAAATCATCGCTATGAAATATCCTTAGGCGGCGACTTCATCGTCACTCAAGAGGATTGGATTTTGGATGTAAGTTCAAAGTTTTATTATTAATGTGTTTGTTCCATTGTTTGTACTAAATAAGTAATTATAGTAATTTTATATTTCTTCCATCCTATTTTAATTAATTTAGCTCCTTTCAAAATTGTAGTCATATATTGAAAAGTTTTAATAGTTGTAGAGTTATTTATGAAGTATTATGAGTAGTTTTTACATATTTTGTTACTTATTTTAGTCAAAAACAATTTAGTAAAAAAAAATACTCTCTATTCATCCTATTTTAGCTGTAACATTTTCATTTTAGACGGCTTTTATAAATTATAAATAAGAAATTTACTCACTAATTTATCCTTAACATTTTTTAATGTAATAAATATTAAATACTTTAAAATGTACCAACAACTTTGAAATATTTACTTCTCTTATACAAATCGTATATTATCAATTCTAACTGAGTATATATAAGTTGATAATGTTCAATACTGAGGGTGTGTTTGGTATGAAGGAAAATGTTTTCCTAGAAAATGTTTTTTTGGAAAATAAGTGGATTTCTAACTTATTTTCTCATTTTGGTTTGTGAGTAGAAAATATTTTTTAATGTTTGGTTGGTGAATGAAAAATATTTTTCAGAAAATATCTTTTATTTTTAGGCTTCAGACTAAAAAGTACTCTTTAGGAAAATAATTTCTGATCCGAAAATCAACCCCGATAGTTGATCTAGGACCCAACCCCGAAACCCAAACTAGGACAAAACTCCGATAATCGTTCCAAAATCCGACCCTAAGATCTTACCCAGGACCTGACCTAGACTTTCGACCTAGGAATTTTTTTTCAAAAAAAATTGACGGGGTCGCAGGTGGGGTGGCATAAAAAATGGAATTTTTTAAAATTTGAAATATTTTTCAAAAAAAAAATTGAGGGTGGGGATGTGGGGGATAGGGATGAGGGTGGCGTAAAAAATAAAACAATTTTAAATTTGAAATATTTCTCAAAAACATTTTTTTCTTAATTTTTTTTTTGGACAGGAATGGCCCTGGTGGGGGTGGCGTTAAAATGAAAAAAAAAATTAATTTGAAATATTTTCTAAAAATAATTTTTTTTTAAAAAAAATTGACTGGGATGGCCTGGGTGGGGGTGGCGTAGGCGTAAAAAATGATTTTTTTAAAAAAATTTGAAATATTTCCCAAAAATACATATTTTTTTTAAAACAAAAATTGACGGGGTGGCCCTGTTGGGGTAGGGGAGTGTCCCACCATCTCTTAAAACTTTCCATACAACCACGTTACTCACCAAATATTAAAAAACCACAACCTTAGATACTCGCACGTCGTAACTACTATACAAAATTCGCTTAACCAACAATCTTGTTATATAGTTGAATCCCATCACGAACTCTTATTACCATTATGCTCAGTTAGCCCTGGCTATCACTACGAAGTCAACCTTTTCATCGACATGACACCTTAAACTCGGTATACCCATCAAATTCAAAGGACTAACCCAATTTTATACGCACTTTCTTACTAAAATCTTCAATTGCCTTCACCCAAGTATACTCAATGGGACTTTCTTTATCCATAAGCTTGTCATTCCGGTATCAATCCACTCCTTTATATCTTAAGATAAAATCACCAGTCCTCATACTACCATCCTTCTTCTTAACAAACAAGACAGGAGCACCCTACGGAGAAGCACTAGGACGGATGAAACATTTATCAAAAAGCTTCTGGATTTGAGCTTTAAGCTCTCCCAATTCTGCCGGAGCCATGCGATAAGGAGGAATGGAGATGGAGCGAGTGCCAGATTCCAAGTCAATGTATAAATCTACATCTCTATCCGGAGGCATACAAGACAAATCGGTAGGAAGCACTTCCTTGAATTCAAACACTACAGGAATAAACTCAATAGAGGGAGACTCAACATCAACATCCCGTATATGAGCCAATTACGCCACCCTCCTTCCCCACCAGTTTCCTAACCCGCATGAAAGATATGACCTTAACTGGCTTAGGCTTGTACACCCCTTTCCACTCTAACCTTTCCCTACCCGGGATCTCTAGAGTTACCGACTTAGCATTACAATTAAGCATATCATAATAGGGGGACAACCAAGTCATGCCTAAGATTATATCAAGTCAGTCATATCTAGAACAACCAAATCAGTCCAAGTCTGAAAACCTATAAATAGGATAGGACAGACACGATATAATGAGTGACTATGACAGACTTTCCAACTGGGGTTGAAACATGGATGAGGGCATCAGGCACATTACAAACCGTATCAAATCCCAAGGTAAATTGAACTGACACATATGAATAAGTAGAACCCAGATCAAACAAAACAGTAGCCATCCGGTCACAGACAAGAATAGCAAATGTGATCACTGCATCAGATGCCTCAGCCTCGGTCTTTCCCAGAAAGACATAAAACTGAGCCTTGTCATCTTGACGGGCAACCTCTTTGCCTGGATGCACTGCTCCTCTACCTGCATTGCCATTTTTCCGACCTCCACGGCCTCGCTGATTCCCTCCTCGCCCACCTTGTGGACGTCCTCTGCCATTACTACTGCTACTCACAGGTACCACTGCTCTGGTCTGCTGCGGCACGGGGTCAGATATGTGCGGATGGGGACAATCTCTCCTCATATGTCCAGGTTCTCCACAATTGTAACACACTTAATAACTTAACCAAGTAAGCATCACTGCTATTGGAGTAGTCGTATCATGAGTCTCTTTAATAAACACTCAATCTAGTAAATTGTAGTAGAGATTCTAACTTCAATTGTCGCAACAAAATTTCATCATTTACTAAGCAACCTATACATGTTATGACATCAATACTAAATGCATTCTCCAAAGTAATGGTGTCCATTATCTAGCCGTCCCTTACAAAACTTCTTGAATGTTGTCACCTTGGCAAAGTCTTCTGGCTTCACCCTCCCTACTTCTTATCCCTCAAAGTTCAGGATATATACTTCCCCATAAAGAAAGCTACAAAATGTTTCCCAAGTCATGAGTAGTGCATTTACTAGACGACACTCAACATGAGACAACCACTATATTTTGGTGTCTCCCTTGAACTGGTATATCATAAAGTCAACACCAAATCACTCTATCTTATCCATCTTATGAAGTAGCTCATGACAATCAACAAGAAAATCATAAAAATCTTCAGATTCAGTACCCATAAAGAACGAAGGAGGAAAGATACCAATTTGTATCACCCAGATACCAATTGGATTCAAGTAATAACACGAAAGAAGGAAAGACAGAGAGATTTCCTAAAGTCCTATAGCCTCTCGAAGAAAAGTACAGACCTCTCTGTACTGTTCCGCAAGACTCTACTAGACTCGTTTTGGTACAATGAGATCAAAGAACCTAGGGCTCTGATACCAACTTTGTCACGACCCAGACAGTCGTGATTGACACCCACACTAACCCTCCAGTGGGAGGACCATTACTATAACCCAACCAAGCAACTTAAAAAAAATCTAAGTATTTAAAGATATGGAAGCAGGTTTAAATGTCTAAAGGAAAATAGAGTCCCCATAAACTCTGAAATTTTGACAAAACAATTACCAAAACATTGCGGAAAACAAAGCCTAGAACCTGAAAGTCAATGTACCAAAACTCTACTAAAGACAAGTCTAAGAGAAAGGGGTAAAACCCCGAAACTAAACAAGCGAATGTCCAAAGTACTAGTCTAAGTCCAAAGAAAATGGACTAAACAAAATGAGAACTCATGTCAGCCTGGAAGAACTGGCTCACCCTTGAATTCGGTCTCGATCAGTGATCTCCTAAATGAGGTCTATCAGTAGTTGCTTGAAGGTGCCCTGTACTCAACAAAGAAAGAGCAAGTGCAGTATCAGTACACAACCATAATGTACTAGTAGGATCAGGCGGCTACTCCTAGTAAGCAAAACATATACCAACAATCACAACACAGTAAACACACACATATACAAAATATAAATATAAACCAGTTATCATTTTAGGAGCAAGGTATAATCCCACATTCTCAATAACAAGTAGATACAATAGTACAATGGTCCTCTCATGGAACCCACACTCAAACTGTTAGTGTGCCGGAACGTAACACCTGATCCCAATTAGTGTGTCGGAACGTGACACCCGATCCAATGTATGTGTCGAAACGTGACACCCGATCTAATAACACAACTACAATCACATTCACACTCATAATGTACGTACTCATAAACATACAATCAAGTGTTGATTCATGGCATACAATCGTTCATTCATACTCATTTCATTAGGCTTGTTCAATAGTGACTCATTCACATACATGCATGCATTACAATAAAGCAATTACCGACATATATCATGCAACTATGAAATCAACCATCAGCTACCTCGAAATCAAGCTTGAATCCTCCTAAAATACGTGATCCTTCCCTTTCCGGATTCTTTTCGCTTGTTCTAGATCTTCAAACAATCAATATAACGCAAGGATCAATAAATTAAGGTCTAATTATCCGTATTATAATAAATTCAATAACCCAAGACCAAACCCATGATCCTAAGGTGCAGCTAGGGCTTTTTTCCACCATAACTTCAGGCCAAAACCCTCCCCCAACGATAATTACCCATGAATCTAAGTTCTACGGATCGAAAAGTGGATTAGGGGAGTAAAATCCTTACCTTTAGCACCAAAAGTCGTGAAAAACTGTCAAGAACTCGTCCTGGGTCGTCTCCTAACTCTTAAGAACGAAGTTTGCAGAAAAATAACGAAATTTGGGTTTTTCCCCGACTTAAGTCGCGATTGCCCGCTAAAGCGGACCCCATCTTGCCACAGTGGCCCCGCCCCAGCGGCTTACATGGAGACAGAACCTCAAAATTTGAGTTCCAAGTCCCCATTTCACAACACACCTTCAACCCTTGACGTTCAAAAACTACTCTTTCACGCAAGATCAGTTTCGGGAGTTCTACTCGCCCAAATTCGGTTCCGTAAAGTCGTACGGATTCCTTAACGTCTTAGCTATCTACTCATGTGATCGAATTCATAAATAACTCTCTCATTCATTATCAGATTTTCCTAGACCTCGCTGACTCAGATTTCGTCCAAATCTGGACTAGGCTAGGAATTCTCAAGTTACTACTCAAAAGTTTTCTAGCCCAAATTCTTTCCCCATTGACTTTTCCATAACGACTAGAACAGATCGTTACATTTACTCTCTAAATATAGAGAATATAGAGTAAAATAGAGGTGAATTGGAGATGGTCTAAGCACTTTGGTTCCATTATTTCCAGCTTGCTAAATGGTCTTTATCTGAGTTCAACTACTTAAGCTACTAAATTTTATATCCCTTTTGCAAGAAAATTACGCCTGCTCATGGTCCTTGTGGGGATAACATAGGATAAATAATTAAAATAGATAAGATATGTATAATATTGGCTGTGAAGTGTGGAAAATTCTTTAAAAATCATGGGTTTTGAGTTTCTTAATGGAAATGAATTTTCTGAGTCAATCATTTCTTAATTTTAGCAGTTATTCAGAAAACTTCTAGATGGCACGTCATGCTATGTACTTCTGCACTGTAATTTTCGACCATGTAATCCACTGTTTAGTTCAATGGTTGTATATATGAAAGTTTATATTTGACATGTTCTTATATATATGTTTCTTAAGTCCTTTTGTTTCAGTTTATTATACAAGTATTCTAATATGAAATCACTTATGTTTACCATGATTACTTCTGATTTTAGCCATCCTACCATGGCCAATAATTCCCATTTCACTGGCATGCAGGTATCCCTTCCAAAAGAATGTTTTCCCCTTTTATTAAAGTTAGAAAACTTCATTTTTATTAAAAAATTATATGCTTTGTCTGGTATTTATACATCAAAATACTTTGGTATCTCATGAAATCTGGGTAGGTAGAAATTAAAGTATGTTCTTTTGTACATGTATACTGAAATTTTCCACATATCAATGAATTCATTACTTTATCAAAAAAAGCTTCCTGGAAGGCATAATAGTTCTCTGAATGGAGGTGTAATGATTATGCGATCACTGTCATTCATATGTGTGTTGTCATAATTAATAGCAAAAATTGCAGGCTTTCACTAATTTGTTAAGATCTATAAGGAGAGCAATTGTTCTAGGCGTACTCATGTTCAATAGTTTTGTATGAATCATACACAGGTTCTATTCATCATGCTTATATCTACAAATAATATATTCAACATTGATATATAAACATAGCCTTAGAATATAAGGTGTAAGGTGTATTTAATCTAGCCTTAGAATATAAGGTGTAAGCATAGGACTCTCAAAAGTTTTGTGGTTGAAAAAGAAAGTTGGTGTTCAACCCATAACATATGGGACTAACCGGTGCTTTTTGTTATATGTTGATTACCATTCACTATCATGATTAGAGTCGTCGTATATGATTGAATTGCATGAATTATTAGGGAGGGTGGGGGTGGTGAATGCGATTGAACTACATGAATTATTAGTCTAATTACAGATCTAATTGGACCCTTTTTAATGTTTTTTTTTTAAAAATTTTGCGCAATATATACATTGTCCTAGCTATATTTTAGAGTTCGATCTTAAATTTAAATTTTGATTCCAAAGCACCTCCAATCTTCATTTAATTTTGTATATATCTTTTTTCAAGTGTTTCCAACGAATTTCAACCACGCCCACTCAAAAACCAACTTCTAAATATGATTATAAGGCTAGTCATTGGTAAATATTTCATAATTGTTGTACATTTACGAAACTTTCTGTTGGTGTAATATATCATAAATATAATAAATTACCATTGAAAATAAAATAACAAAAATGAATAAATAATATTCAAATGCTCAAATCACCGACAATGTCAAACATATTAATTTGAAAGCTAAAAAGGGTCTTAATTTGTGTATTTCATTTGGGAGTTTTTTTGTACTTTTTCTTCAAAGAACTTGGAAGTATATATACCTGCTAAACGTTGGTAGTTGCATGATCCTGCTGGTTTCTAATCAGAGGTGAATCTAGCGGGGTAGGAGGGTGTTAACCCGAACCATCTCAGCAAAAAAAATAAAAATACACACTATATATATAAGGTAGATTTTATGTGTTCATGTACGTATATAAATTCTGAATCTCTTGAATAACATGCAAAAGGTTAGCTCGGTGGTCCAGGGCATTCAAAATGCACCTCAACATCCAAGGTTTCATTATGAATGTGAAATTTTTGGATTCTCCACTGAATCTAATGATGTTTGAACCTTACTTTCTTCCATGGTGGAATCTAATATATAGTAACATTTATCTTGCAGCTTCAGCATATGGCTGGTACCAAGAGCTATATATTACTTTCTATGATTGTGATCACATTTCTTACACAACTCATTCAAAGGGAAAGATGAACAATGCAAGCGAAACGAAGTGTTCATTTGCATATTTTCACTAATTATGATTTGTAATGAAAATTGGACTGTGAATTTGCAATGCTTGTCTTCAGACTTACTGGCAAATGCTGTTGGTACACCGCGACAATGTAATAGAACAGGACAGTGTGAAATGAGAAAAAAATTCTATGTGTCTCTTTCGTGCAAGTTATACAATAGAAATTGAAATGAATGAGATCACAATCTGATGTTTCATTGAGGGGAAAAAAACAAAAGAATATCCAGAAATGATCAGGCTGATGAAAATGGAAGTAACACAAAGATAAGCTTATGACTTGGAACATAATCAAATTGGGAAAATACTAAAATACAACAGCATTGCATTTACGGGAGGCTTGAAGATGGGTATGATCATGAGATTCAAAGTGCTCGCGATTTTATAATGTCAAGGCTCATTTCACTAGGATCTGTTGCTTGCAATTCAACTTGAATTCCATCTATTTCTCTCTTGAATCTGTCCTTTGAACTCGCGTACATCATCTTCATCCTCACCTTTGATGTGTCGGGAGACCTAAAATTAATCCATGTCAGTTTATCAGAAAAAGAGGATACAACACAACATTGGTAATCAATTGATGCAACTTAAATTCATATATAGTAGTGTACCAGGCAATGAAGAAAATCTTGCTTTTCTGGCAATTTTCATTAGTAACGAAGTTGAAATCAAAGACAGCATATCGGCATTCATCTGCAGGCAGAGCGTTAGTGAAATCTTCGTAGCTTTCATCGGGGTTTCCAAGCTTCTCCACGACCACTTGTTGGGCGTCAATTTTGAAAATGATGAACCTGTAGATTCTCTTTGCTTTTAGTTCCAAAAACTTCAGCTTACAGTCATCATGCACAGCCATTCCAGATGCAGCATTCGCCTGCATTCATTAATATGTCAAAACAGAAAAGGGAGAGTCGCCACCAGCGGAAAATTACATATCGCGGCTTTTCCCCTGTTTATAAGTAGTACTAATATTCTCTTAATTGGATTTTCAAGACCAAGCACCAAAATGTATGATATATATTATGAAATCGATCAGCTGGAAATTAATTAATTAAGCTAAGTATTGAGATTGAGTGAAAGATATATACCATGATGTGGTGTTGCAGGAGAGATCCTTGAATCCGTAAGAGAGATAGAGGAGACTGATTTGCATATGCATATGCATGTTTTTTTCAATGTATATAAAAAGGAAGAGAATATTGAATAAAGGGTTGACAATTTTGGCGTGTCATGTCCACCACGTCTAACTCTGTTTCTTCCTTCCCTCTCTGTTTCTTCCTTCCCCCATATCATGCCATCACACTTCCAACGATCGTGCCACCCACTCTCACATCCAATCACTCATTAGTCGGTTGAAATTCATTTTCATTCTAGGACCTAATGCTATCGTCCTTCTATGTAGATCGGTGACTCCATTCCACCAAGTCAGTTACCAAAAGTTTTGTAAGCAACATACCTTAAGCTATGACCAAAGACAAAATTTGAAGTTTTTAAGTTTAAAATTAATTTGTAATAGAATTATAGCTCATTTTAGTTACTAAACTATAACTAATTTTCTAATATAAATACATAATTTCGTTCAAACTCATACCTAATAATATAGCTTCCTTCTCCTCTTCGCCCTTTCCTGTTGACTTCTATATTACTACTTCTCTTCTTTTTCTCGTTTAAAATTTTAAAGGGTTTCATTCTAAGGACACCTTTGTTATTTGATTGAAATTGGAAAAAAAAAAATATATAATTAAAGTTGTACTTGAGAAGAAGTATTGAAAGTCAAAATTATATTTAGGCATTAATTTCAAGCGAAAAAACATTTTACTTCAAACTATCAAACCAATTTCAAATCAATATATATTTTAAATTAGTTGAAATATAATTAGTCCAATCTATCAAAATCATACTCTACACATGAATACAAGTCCATTAATACTCATATCTTAGTATAGAAGTTTGGGTCAAAAAGTCAATCGTAACGATTGGGTGACGAAACTGAAAAATTCTTTCTAAATCATTTTACCCGTTAGATAAGGAACTCATATATAAAATTTCTTCATAAATGGAATTCAAATTTTATCTCAAATCATCAATTTACATTTTTTTAAAACTTTGGGGGAAAAGTTCCAAAAAGATTCATTTCTTACCCGCAATAATTTGATGAAATTAACGAAGAATCATTGGGGAATTACCAAAAGAAGGGTTAGACACTTACCCCTACAAAGAATCTTTGTATATCCCATAAAATTCATCTAAATCTAAGCTTTAGAACTCCCAAATTTCATTGCAAACATGAAGGGTGTCTTGCGAAGGCGTAGAAGGGTGTTTGGCACAAATATCAGCAATTTCAAACTCAACCCAAAAAACCCAAAACGGACCCCGAAACTCATTTGGAACCCCCTAATATAAATCAATTGTGCAAATCAATCGTAAAACACATTTTGGACATGTTGGAATCGTCAAAATACATTATAAGATTGTTCAAATTAAAAGTTGACCGAGGTCATCTCAAGAATTAAGAAAAATTTAAAATCCAACCAAATGACCAGAACACCCTTGAAAGCCTTGAAAATTGAGCCAAACTTCCACTTTGGCCAAAAATCACCAGGAGTATCTAGTGGAACAATCAAAACTCGGATCCAACCTCATCAACATTAAATATTGACTTTGGTCAGACTTTCGAAGTTCTAAACTTCTAAATCTCAAAAACTCCAAAAAAAATTCATTCAATCACCTCAGGAATCAAACCACGCATTTCCACAAGTGATAAATACCAATTCAAAGCTATGGATAGGGTCACACGAGAAAAATAAGTACAAAATATGAAACCACCTTGAGGGTCGTTATATTTAACCTACTCGTCTCCTAACCAACATTAAACTAGGTGAACGAAATTTGATGAGTTGGAGTTTGTCTATGAGGTTAGAAGGTTAGAAATTTTTCATTTGATTGGGTTAATTTGTATATCATGCATGATGATCATGAAGTATACTATATATTTGATGTTGTAAGTTGCTAAAGGACCTAACTGTTAGTATCAATCAAAGTGGTGTCGCTCCCTAGGCTTGATTTATTGAGATAATTCAGTTTTATATTTGCTTGAGGACGAGCAAAAATCAAAGTGTGATCCACTTAAGTAATTCAAAATTGTGATCACGAACACAATAACAAACCTATACATTTTGATTTTACAATACATCCCCGATTGCTAAGTTCAATTTTAGAATTTTACAATACTATCCAAAGTTTCACTTACACAACGAATTCTATAACATTGTCATGAAATTTCAATTATAAAACTATCTTGACAAATATATATATATATATATATATATATATATATATATATATA